>CM031868.1:18508952-18520741 GCA_018697195.1 Certhia americana | reverse complement strand
TACCCAAATCCCAGCTCCTGTAGTAGGAATTTTACCTTGGAAAAATTTTTAACAGGATTCTTTGCACCCAAATCCCAGCTCCTGTTGTAGGAATTGTACCTTGGAAAAGTTGCTGGCACAATTCCTCTTACAGCAGCTGGGATTTTGGTACAAAGAATTCTGTCAGCAATTCTTCCAAGGGATCAGCTTGGCTCGGAGCTCTGACTGTCTATGCACAAATCCACCACGTTTAACCTGTGGGATTCAGAGTTCCCATTCATTTGGGATTTTTACCTGTTCCTTGAATTGCACATTCTCACTTTGGGATGGTTTTAACTTCTGATCTGCCAAGGCAGTCTCTGACTGAGATCAGGGGCTCCCTGACCTGCTCATCCCTCCCTGGAAGAGCAGCTCCAGACACAGCACAGCAATCCAGGTGGAATTGCTGCTCCTGTCCTCTCACTCAGCACTCCAGTGACTGAGAAACTCATGAATTTAACCACAGACTGAAATATATTTGGAAAGATTCCATTTGTTTTATGCATCCCTGCTTTTCCTCCTCCAGTGAAGTATTTAGAGGACACTGAGATCCAAACTGAGCCATAGCTGTGAGGGCTTCCAAGAGCCAGTGGCCCTGGCCAAGCCATTCCCAACCTTCCACTGGTGCCCAAATTTGCAGCAGGCTCAGACATTTGAATATTGCCTGGCTACTTTGTGGTGCTCATAAATGCTTCATGTAGTACAACTAAACTAGAGAGCTTTTACAAGAGAGAAACCCACAACAAACAAACACCAAACTCAAATTAACCCCAAAAGGAGCATCGTGATGTTGTTGGTTGTGTTTTCCAGCTCCCATCCTCTGGTGCTGCGGTGCTTGGAGAGCACACACAGACTTGGATTTGCCAACTCCTGAAGTGAAAAACACAGGGATTTGCTGACCAGAGCAGCAGGAGCCATCTGGGTCCTGGGTCCTGAGCCAATTTTGGGTCCATTTGTGCCTCCTGCACATTCCCAGTGTCACTCCAGTGCTGGGGAGCAGTTGGATAATCTGAATTTCTGGCTGTGGGAGCAAGAGCTCTGCCCAAGGCTGTGATTTTGGTGGACTCCACATTCCCCTTCAGCCCTTCCCAAAGTTGGAAGCTGCCATGCCCATGGCTCACAAAGCCCCTCAGCACTCCAAGAGCTGTCACTGCAGTCTGGGCACCCCCAAGATGCTCAGTCAGAGGCTCAGGACCTGTCACTGGCTCTTTGCTGTCACACAGGGCCTGGTGGCTGGAAGGAACAGGTCAGGGAAATTTGAGTCTCACAGATTTAATTCGCCTGTTTCACAACTGAGGCTCTTCAAAGGGGAAAATCTCACCGCAAGTCTCAATTAATATGCCATGAGCTGACTGCTAAACGAAGCACTTTGGGATATTATCTGAACCTAATCACTTAATGGAGCACCAGGTGAAGAGCAGGGAGCTTTTGGAAGGGAAATTCAGGCTCTTCCTTTCCAGAGGTGCTGGTGGCAGCAAGGTCAGGGTTATTTAGCAATTTGCTGGCTCCCAGTGAGATGCTGCCTCACTAAACCTTCCTTTGTGGAAATCATTTGTAGGAATGAGTCCTGATGCCGTCGGTGCTACAAAAATGAGGGGTTTTATACAGCCATAGCTCAAATTTTTCATAGTTTTATACTTTTATTGGGGTTTGCTATTAAAAATCATGATTTTTATGTATACAAAGCATTTCCATGCTGCACAATTCCACTTTACCTCTGCATCAAAGGGTTTTTCACCCATATACCTTCACTTAACCCCTCCAAAAAAATCATTGTTTGTGTTCTCCTTGTTCCCACCCTGCCCTCCAGCTGGGACATCACTTCTGCCTTTCAAGGTCCTGCCCAGGAAAGCATCCCTGACTGCTGGCTGCTGCACAAACAGAGATAAAGGGAAGCACCAGCTCAGGAGAGATAAAATCCACCTCCGGGTAGGGTTTGTGCCCTCCAGGTGAGCTGTGCTCCTGCAGGGTGGCCTTGCAGAGGTGAAGCCCTCACCTGCAGAGCCCCTTGGATTTGGGAGGTGACAATCTGGCCTCAGGAGACTTTGTGGGGACGAGCAGCCACAGTTTTGCTTTGATTATTATCCTCGTGTTCCTGGTTAATATCAGGCTCTCTTTGCAGCTGAAAGGACACTTCAGTTTTACACCCTCTACTTGTACTAAACTAAATAGAAAACCCCAAACAAAACCATCAAAAAAACCTCCCAAACAATTAAAATACTTTGTATTTAAGCAACAAAAGCAATACAAAAGTGAATGATAAAAAGAAGTAAAAAGGAGGGAGAGGGATTTTTTTATGTGGGCAGATAGTGAAAGGACAAGGGCAATGGTTTTAAAGTGATAGAGAGAAGATTTAAATCAGATTTTGGGAAGAAAATCTTTACTTGGAGGATGGGCAGGCCCTGACACAGAGTGCCCAGAGAAGCTGTGGCTGCCCCTGAATCCCTGGAAGTGTCCAAGACCAGGCTGGACATTGGGGCTTGAAGAAATTTGAGACAGTGGGAAGTGTCCCTGCCCATCCAGGGGTGGCACTGGATGGGCTTTGAGCTCCCTCCCATCCCAAACCATTCTAGGATTCTATAAAAAATGAAATGTGAGCTTTGGGAGGGGGCTCAAAGAATTAAAACCTCTATCTGTTAATAGAATTCATGGCTACTATAACAACACATCATAAAAAATAAGCAGTAATTTTGTTCAAAGAGGATATCTACACTCCACAACAGCTCCAAGTCAGTCTTTTACTGCGGGCAACAAGTCCTGCAGAGATTATGGATAAATCCATCTCTGCCACCAGCTCGAGAGGTTTGTGTTTGTGTCCCCCAGCCCAGCGCAGGGATTAGAGCCTGAACTGATGGAGCTCTGAAGGGCAGCACTTGAGAGGTGTTTGTTTAACAAACACTGCCTGCAAACCTTCCTTAGCAAGGTTTAACGAGGGATCAACACCCCCTTGGCTGCTCCTCATTCCGGGTGGGGACAGCCCTGGCACAGTCCGGGGGTAATTCTGTCCCTAATCACAAAAAGAGCTTTAATTCTTATTAATTACTTACATCCAGGTGGGAAAAATTCCCAGTGTAAAGCTCGGTTATAGGATGTCCATCGACTGCTGACAACCCCTAATCCATCCCCGATTTTAATGATCAGGAATCGTGAAATCCCTCAAGGAAAACTTTCACCTTCCTTATCAGTTTTATTTCAGATATCGATTAAAAAGGGGCAAACATTCATTAACACTATTAGGTGGATATTCCCATAATTAAGTGGGAGGATTTGGCCTAAAGCTGCCCAGGGAACTTTAGGAGGTATTTTTTCCCCTCTCCTTCATTCTTTATTCCCCTGGGGATGCCCACCCTGACAATTCGGTGATGGGTGAGCTCCTCTTCCAGTCCATGAGTTTAAATGTTCCAAGGGGTTCTTTTTTATGGGGGTTTTTTTTGGGTTTTTTTGTTTGTCTGTTTGTGGGTTTTGTTATTAATGTTTTTGTGGTCTGAGGGTGGGGTTTTTTTGTTTGTTTGTTTTACTTTTTTGGGGGAGGGATTGTGTTGTGGGGTTTTTTTTGTTTGTTTTGGTTTGTTTAGTTGGTTGGTTTGATTTGTTTGGGTTTTGTTTGGGGTTTTTGTTTGGTTTTTTGTGTGGATTTTTTGGGACTTTTTGTTTGGTTGTGGTTTTTTTGGTTTGGTTTTTTTGGTTTTTTTGGGTTTTTTTTTTTTTGGTTGTTTCGTTTGCTTTGTTTTAGTTTTAGTTTTAGTTAGGGTTTTTTTGTTTTTTGTTTTTTTTTTTTTTCTCTTTTCTCTTTTCCTCTGAAAGTTGCAGCTCTGGAATCTGGCCGTGGATGCCGGAGAACTTCAAAGAAAAACGACCCAAGGAAAATCAGCGTGGGAACTCTTGAGCAGGCGGGCGTGGCAAAAGAGATAATACACGTTCAAAAATGCATCGAAGCCCTTTGGGATCTGCACTTTTCATTTGGTTTTAAGCAAAATTTCCAGCTGGTGCTGTCTCATTTCCCACCCTGGACCCGTCCTTCTCAAAAGCATCACCCCAAGAGTCACCCCGGGCTCTCCCCTGCTGGGATTTCCCAGCTCATCCAGCTTGTCCTTAAGTGGAACATCCCTAAGGAACATTTGGAATTCCACAGGCTGTAATTACTCCGCAAGATTCGACGGAAGCGACCTTCCTTCGTGCTAAATTTTATCCCGAGATGGCCGAATATTGCGATATAAAATCCTAATGGGGCGAGATACGAGGTGCTTTTATTCTCGTGGCCGTGATTAAATCAATAATGCATCTGCTCCCCTCTAACCTATTCAGCTTCGGAGGTTAAAAACAATCAGCGTCTGGTTTCACAAAAATTTTATGTTAAAATGTGTTTAAAACCACGGCGGGGCTCCCAAATCACCTGGAGCAGCTCCACTCATCCCGATCCCCCCCGGGTTTATTTGTGTGTAAATCTTTACTTGTGTGTAAATCTTTACTTGTGTTTAAATCTTTATTTGTGTGTGAATCTTTATTTGTGTGTAAATCTGTTGGAAAAGGGGGCTGTGAATTTTTGGGTTGCTTTTCTGGCTCCGTTTCACCTGCCATGGGGAGATGTTTAGGTGGCTGATTAAGTGCGAATCTTTTGGGGGTGGAAGGTGTTTTACAGCCAGAATTTGCATTACAGCAGAGTTAAACGCTGGGGGAAAGGAATCGGAAATCTGGGTGTGAGTGTGTTCTGTAGAACAGTGCAATATTTTGATAATTGAGGAGTTTAATTAGAAAAGGTGAAGTTAGTTAGCACCATGTGCCTTTTTATTTATTTTTTTTTTTTAAATTTTATTTTTTTTTCCCAAGTGGCATTCAGTGTGTTTTGATTACTGAGGTTCTGTGGCGTTGGCCATGCCCGCGGTGAGTGCAGAGCCTGTTGCCAGTGGGATGCTCTAAAAGGTTTTAAGAGGTGAAAACCGTTGTTGTTGGCCCCAAAAGCATTTCTGGAGAGAACTGAAGGAGGGACAAGCCTGACATTATGTCCTATCACAGAATTCACACAATCCCCAGGTTGGGAGAGACCTCCAAGACCATCGAGTGCAACCCAGCCCCATCACCTCAACTAAACCCTGGCACCCAGTGCCACATCCAGGCTGGTTTTAAACACATCCAGGGGTGGTGACTCCATCACCTCCCCGGGCAGAACATCCCAGTGCTTTATCACTCTTTCCATAAAAATCTTTTTCCTAAAATCCAACCTATATTTTCCTTGGTGTAATTTAAGGCTGTGCCCTCTGTTTGTGTCAGTGCTGCCTGCAGAGAGAGCCCAACCCCGCTGAGCACAGCCCCTGTCAGGGAGCTGCAGAGAGTGCTGAGCTCAGCACGGAGTCTCCTTTTCCCCAGCTCCCTTTATATATCATCCTTTTCCCCCAAATTCCATCCCGTCTCCAGCACTGGGTACAGGTGAGGCAGCAAAATCCGGCTTAATTGTACACTTAGCTCTCAATTCAGCCTTAAATTCCCATCAGTTTTCAGGGTGAATGGCTCTGAAAAGTTCACCTGCAGTAGGTTCCTTGTTTTTTCCTGCCCTGGAGGGAGCAGGACAGAGCTTTCCTGGCCTCTTTGACCCCCCAAATTCTGCTCCACACCTGCTGGGATGGCACATGGCCCCAAACTTGGCCCTGCAGAACCCCCTCCGCTGCTCCCTCATGGTATTTTTAGCTGTGTGTTGAAGTGTTTGCTGCCTAAATCCTGCTTAAAAATATTTTAGCAAATTAAAACGTCATCCCTGTGTCAGCCTGTTAGGCTGGGCTGTCACTTGTGAGATTAATTATTGCATAAACAGGGGTTGGCTTGGGTTTGCCTCGAGTGACCTCGGGTGAGTCAAACCTGAATCGTTAAGAAGGACAATGACTCCCAGCATTAATCTAAAGTAAATAAACCTCGTTTTAATCTCAGTAAAAGGGAATCTGCACCTTCTCCCCAGCTCTGATGTCACTGCTGGGATCTGAAAGCAAAGATGCTTCTGCCAAAACCCCGTAGAAGTTGAGAGGACTGGGGAGAATTCATCACTCTCATTTTTAAGTTGGAATTTTTCCGTTTTTAGCTAAGTGTTCTGGTTGGAATTCATTGAGATAAAGTAGTTTTTACTACAGACAACAGTGTGATTCTTTTATTACATGAGATATTACGGTAGATCTTACAACAGAGGAGATCTTGCAGTATTTTAATCAGCATTTCAGTCCTTCATTTGGAAAAATATCCAAGGAAAAACTCATTCCAGCAGCCCAGAATATTGTGCTGGTGGAGATGACCAAGGGGCTGAACCCCAGGGATGTTCCTGTTCTGTTGATTTAAAAGAATATATACATATATATATTTAAACACATATTTTTTGCAGCAAGGACACAGAAAAATCATGACTTTGATCACTCCAAATTAAAAACAAACAAATAAAACATTAGACAATTCATTATTTTAAGGGTTTCTCCTCTGAAGAACAGATGCCATAGCAGTAGAAAGGGACCAGAAGTACAATCTTTGTCTTCAAAGGCATTAAATACAAGATGTTGAAAAGCTGTGTTTGTGCTCTCTCTCCATAATTACAGGAAATAATTAAAATTAAATCACACCTGCATATTCTTCTACTCAGCTGTTCTGAAATATATTTGCAAACATGAGAAGGGGATCACAAACTGCCCTTTTAATCTCGAGCCCAACCAAGTCCAGCTCTCTGTGGCCTCAGTTTAGTTGGGGATTTTGTTTGCAGACCATAAGAGGCACAAAAGGCACCCGCAAAAAATGGGAATGGGGAATCCCACAGGGCACTTTGATTTAGGATACACTCCCCAGCCTGGCTGGAGGTCCCAAATGAGTGCAGGATTGATTCCTCGTGCCTCATCCCGTTGGGAAGAGGGAGGGAGGTTCCATCCAACAACACCAGCAGCAAGAGCCACCCTCAAGCTGGGAATTCTGTGCCTGCAAAAAGGCAACTTCCATGGAGGAACTCCGGTGGGAACTGGATTAATTTATAATTAAACTCTCCAAGGCCTTGTTTTTTAGGATGTGTTTGGTATTGGAATAACTCAGGGAGGCTGTGGCTGATCATATCATATTCAAACATTATTCCCCACTAATAAAATCACTGGGGTCAGCTCCCTGCTTCAGGCACAGCTGATAAAATCAGTCCCTGCCTTTTAGCTCAAACTTGTCTTATTTTGATATTTCTTATGGAAAACTAAATTTATTAAAGGAGGGGAAAACCCTCCTAGTGCAGTAGTCAGAGCTTTTCTTGAGCTCCACTTTGGGGATCCTGAAAAGCTGTTCAGAAATAGATCTTTTTGGAGTTAAGTGAATAATCTAATGATTACAAAATCCAGTTTAGCTCTTGGCAGCTGTGTTCAGTCGTTATCCTGCTTTTCTTTGTCACACACCCTGAGATCCTGGGAAAGCTCAGAAGGGCTCCTTTATTTATTAAACATTTATTAAAATGAAGCAGCTTGAAATTGTTGAAGTTCTGTTTAAAAGGAAGATGAGCTGCCTGTGTTTGCAGGAAGGGGTGGGATAAAGTTGAGCAACAAAAAGGGAATAAACTAATGGAGAGATTTTGGACAGAATTGTTTCTCTAATTACTGCATTGAATGTTTGCTGCTTCTTTTGTTTCAAATTATTGTGCCCAGTTCTTTCATTGCAATACAGATGAGAAGTGCAGACTTGGAAAGAGAAATATTTCCAGAAACTAGGAGCTGCACCTTATTGACTTTTGTATTTAAAAAAAAGCACTCCCACTAATCTGTGGCAAAACACCAAGCAGACAAATAAACACAAAACCAAGAAAAAACCCAAATGTTTTCAAACAATGCTTCTGTCAAGTAAGAAAACATGATTGTGTCTAGCTCAAGTGAGCTCTTCCTGCTGCTACTTTGATGGCTGAGGCAAAATCTGCTTTACAAATAATGCATTTCCCAGAAAAAGTTTACATTTTTGTAAATAATGCCATTATTTTTATGCTGGAGAAAAACCCCAGTAAGAGAGAAGCAACACAACCCAGCAGGAGGGACGGGCAGGGAGGAGATAATGGATTCTTTAACTGAAAGAAAACTTCCAGCCTGTGATTCAAGGAATAAAAATAAATAGGAGGCTTTATTTTATCTCACACAGTTGTGGAGAATTGAGTGTTTTGATGGATTTACAGCAATATCTGTCCTTATGCTAATACAGAATAATTCCTGTCCTGTGGAATTGTTCTTCAGGAAAGTAAGAGAAGGTTTTAACCAGGGAAAGAAAGCATTTCTGTGCAGTCCCAGCACTGAATAAATGAGTTTTTACAAAGATATTTACTTTTATTTCTCAGGGCAGACTAGTGGAAACACTAACTGACCTGAATCCTGGCAAAATTACATGAAAACAGAGCTGGAAAGCCTTGGGTTGGTGCTGGTGGGAACCACTGTCTCAGGGCTCTACTGTTACCTCTTGACAACTTTTCCAAAATCAACATTGATGTGATAATAGTTGCACAAAAATTCTAATTCCCTGGGGTCTCCCCAATTTTTGGATGATGCAGCCTCCCTTTTAATCCTGATTTCCCAACTTCATTTCCCTCTCTCTTTCCTCACTGGCTGAGGTACTTGATAGGTTCAGACTTCCCAGAACACCCAATCCCTCAGATTCCCCTCTAATGTACAACCCTCCCTTTTCATTTTTAATTCTTATGGAATTTATTGTTTCTTCCCATTGTTTCTTTCATCTTTCAATATCCAATTTCATTTTTCAGCAAACCTACAGTTTGTTTATAAAGCAAATATCTTCCATCCATCAATGAGTGGAATCCTTCCCATTATTCCCTTCATCTCTCAGTGCTGGTTTTATCTCCCAGCAGCCCCCCAGCTGGTTTGGAAACACAAATCCCTCACTCCTCTCATGTGTGAGCTTTGAAGAACACAGAGAGGCTTTGGTGTCTGTTCTGGAGCTGCCATTCCAGGAGGAATATTTGCTGAAATCTCTGCCTGAGCCCTCCTCTGCTGGGCTGGAGGGATTTCACACGAGGAAATGCTGGAGTAGGATTGATGTAGAGACACTCCTGAGGCTCTGGCAGCGACAGAGGAAACCATGGAATTGTTCAGGTTGGAAAAGCCCCCTAAGATTGAGCCCAGTTGTTTCCCCAGCACTCCCGAGACCACCATGAAGCCACATCACCAAGTGTCACATCTACACAGCTTTCAGTCCCTCCAAGAAGGAAAGAGAAAAAGGAATTTTGCTCTTAATAGGTGTTTTTGGCCACTTTTAGAAATTTCTGAATGCCTTGGAGAGCTTTAGGTAGTCTCTGGTTACACCAGTTTGAAAGTTTCTTTAGCAGGAGCCTTGATCCCGAGCTGTATGGATTTCCTCTCAACTCCATTTACCCTCAGATATGTTTTTTTTGTAATGTATCAATATTCCCTCTTCTAATTTAAAGACCCACTGGAGAATGCTTGTGAACCTTTTAATCTACAAGGAACAGCCCTGTTATCAAGTGTTATCTGAAGGTCTGGAAGCTCACCGTGATAAAAGTGTTCCTGTCTGACTGGAATCTGAATCCATAATTTGGTAGAAAAGATGCTGGCTTTATGATTTCCGTAAAAGAAATAGAATAGAACACACTAATTAACAATTCCTCGTGGCCCTTCAGTGTAAGAAACGACATTGACTCTGAAAGCTTCCTCGTATTTGAATTTATTTCCTGACAGAACACTGGCAGCATTTAAAAGGTCTGGGGTGCTTTGAATTCCTGATTGGTTTGACAGCTTGACAGGGATCTGTAAACCCAAGGTGCTGGCACAGCTTGTGCTGCTGGCAGAGCAGGGACAAAGTTCAGGCTCCAGACTGGTCCCTGCTGGAGCACAGAGATGAAAAATTGCTCTGATAAACGTTTGCACTGCTAGAGGATAAAAGGTTCTGCTCCTGAAAATAAGAAGATCTGGTCCAAAAAGGATTCAAACCAATGGAAAGGTTTCTGTTAATTCTGGTGGCTGTTGAATCAATCACTCTGTTCACATATATCCCATTTTATGGCATGTTGGGTTTGTGTTTGAGGTTTATCCAGAGCTAAAACCCCATGATCTACATCAAAAGGAGAGATTTCACCAACATTAAAGAGGCAGCAATGCTTAACAAGATGAAGCAGGTAGATAGAGTGATTTATATTCTGTAATCATATGAAACGAGCTGAACATTAAATCTGAGTGTCCTTTTCCCCTCTGTCTCAATCTCACGAATTCACAATTTCTATTCACACCAAAATCTCAAAGCAAAATATTTTAATTTTACTGGGAATTTCTCTTTCACACACCTGAAGCCCAACTCTACCTGCAGCAGGGCCACTTCAGCTGGCCATATTTACAATTTCGAAGCAAAGAACCTAATTTTCAACGATGGTTGCTTTCAGGATCTTCTGCTGGGATCTCCACCAACCTAGAAATAATTAAAGGGGGCAGCCGAGCATGAAACACCACACCTGCAAAGTTTGTTAGCCATGAAAATTTGCAGTTGTTTCCCTTGCAGCAGCGCTGTACTTTACCCATTAAACCGAGCCCACGTTCCATTATGAAACCATGAATTTTCATGGCTTGCAAACTTTGCAGGTGTGGTGTTCACCGCTCAATTGCCCCGGTTAATTATTCCCGGGATTTATTTTTTTTTTTTTCCCCCAGCCTTGCAGGACACTTGGAAGCTGCACACGTGGGCAGTAAAAGCCCTTTTTATAGGAAAAAAAAGCAGAAATATTCTGGTTAAAGATTTTTTTTTTGTTGGCTTTTTCTTTTTTTCTTTTTTTCTTTTTTTTTTTTTTTTTCAGTGCTCTATTTTTAGCTAAATTCTGGGAATGTTGGCAAGGCACCGATGCTCTGCAGGGTGTCGAGGAATCCTTTCGGAGGGGAAGCACTGGAATGAAGAGGTGTTAAGAGCCACTCCACCAACTGAGCTGTCTGCTTGGCTTCTGACTCCTGAGAAGTGGCAGAACCATCCTCAGCAGCTTCGGGCACCTCTTGCTCTCCCTGTTCTCCTCCTGAAGTGTTTTCTCAGCTTCTCCCTCTCCTGGGATTTCCCCAGCAGGACAAGCTGAGCTGGGATGTGCTCCTGGAAGCTGCTGCCCAGCCCAAGCACTTCTCAAGAGCACAATCCTAAGATTTTGGCTCGTGATGATCTGAATATCCAGGGAAAAACATGGAAAAATGGCCAAAAAAATCACCTGGTGATGTCCCTCCCAACCTCATTAATTTTTGATTCTGTGTCAGAGAGGCAGGGAATAAATATTTTTAGTGACACAGACAAATGCTGACTCCTGCATTTGCTGTGATTGCCAAAGCCTCAGTAATTTCATACAAAACGTCATCATTTTTTTTCCTGTTTTTTTTTTTTTAAGCTAATACAGTTGAATTTGTTCTATTTTAGCAGCCTGGGAAGCAGGTGCAAACAGAGATCCATACCTGTTCTCTCAGCATTAGCTGTGACTCCTCAATTTGTGTCAGTCATGTCCCATTTGATGTGATTTACCTACAAAAAAAAAGCCACTGGTGCACCTAAAAATAGGATCAGCGTCCTGAATCCCAGCCCTGCCCCATCCCAAAAGATTCAGACTCAGGGACAGGGATGATCAGCATTTAAGGACATGGCAAAATCTCAACTGCAGCCCTGGAAAACAGGGATTTTGTGGCAAAATCACAGCTGCAGCCCTGGAAAATTGGAGTTTTATGGCGAAATCTCAACTGCAGCTCTGAAAAATAGGACTTTTATGGCAAAATCTCAATTACAGTCCTGAAAAAGAGGGATTTTAT
>CM031868.1:18472520-18508942 GCA_018697195.1 Certhia americana | reverse complement strand
TTTTATGGCAAAATCTCAATTACAGTCCTGAAAAAGAGGGATTTTATGGCAAAATCTCAATTACAGTCCTGAAAAAGAGGTATTTTATGGTGAGGAAAATGGGGAAGGTCACTGCCATATGGGAAATGCTGTTTGTGTGCCGGGTTCTGCTGCCTCACACATCTCTCAGCTCTCCATTAGGCTAATGCAGAACAATATTAATGAGGGAATCAAGGTGTAATGTTCTTGCAAGGATGCTGACAGGGGGGAGCCCGAGTTTTAAGCAGGGCTTGCTTGCTTTAGCATTATCTCCATTGCTGTTAAACATGCTCTACATTTTCTGGGCAAATATCATTTGGAATTAATTGAATGGAAAAGAGGATGTTCAGAAAAAGCATCCTCAGAGTTGTTGAAGTATGACTTTCTAATCAAACTGAGTGATTGTAAACATAAATTAGTTCTTGTTCTTCCTGCTGACTTGGAAAGGGAGAAATGTGAACGCTTTGAGGTTAAAATCTTTTTTCTCCTGAGCTTGCAGTTTCAAACCTTGTAGATGTTTTGCTGGTCTGGTTGAACCTTTATGTAATGATTATTACTGGAATGTTACTTGAAGCACAGACTCTCTGTATATAAATTGATTTTTTTTTTTTTAAGCTTTTGCTATATTCCATCATTCTCCATGTTCCTAAAATGTCATCTCTGGCAAAATGTTTCTTGTCCTTCTTTCTCCTTCCTCTGGGAGAACAATTCAGGGTGTCCTTAACAACAATTTCTGATATATTTTCTTCATCAGGAGTGACCTTCTTCTTCAGGACAACAGTGAGCAAAACCACCAAGTGTACAGTTTCTCCATGCAATTTTTATAGGAAACGTATAAAGCTTTGGAGTCTCGTAGGTCTTCAGCCTCTGTGGAGTTCTGAGAGAGGAAAAGAACATGTTGTGGATGTTCTGAGGATCCAGGAGTCTAATTAGGTCTAAGCTGTAAAGCTGAATGATCTCATTTAATATCTACTGCATGGTCTGATCAGAGTTTGGAGCTTGATGGGAGCAGAGGGAAATGTGAGCAGCAGTGTCTGGAAGGAAGGAAGGAAGGAAGAGCAGCCCAGCATAGCCAGGGATTTTATGAAGGAGTGCAATTCCTTTCATTTGCACAGTCCCAGTTATAGAAAGGGGAATTAAAACACCTTAAATATGTATTCATAGAACACCATCAAACCCTCGGCAAGGTGTTTAAACCCCTCAGCCTGCAACACACAGGAGCTAAATGTGAAATGTTAGTGAATAAAAATAATGGGGAAAATCAGACCCCACCTTTGGGCAGTTTCAAACATTTCCCCCGATGTGCCCTGAGTGCCTCTGCATGTGGTGAACACACAGAAATGGCAGTTCAAAGGGAGCAACAGCACAGTTTGGTTTAATAGAAAATACTTTTACTGGAGGTTCAGAAGATCACTTACTCTGAATTTTGATGACGATGTCCGTCTGAAGTTTAAGGGTTTCTTTAAATGTGTAGTTCAGCAATAATTGTTATTCCCAACATAAAAAGACTGTAAAAAACGTGGTTGAACAAAAGAGAATGACTTTAAAGAACTGAGAGGGCAGTTTTCCATTTTGTTCTTTTAAAGAGAATAAACAGATCCTCTTTCTAATTTTCCAAATGGAAAAAGTCAAATGACAATGAGGTGGGCAGCAGCTGCAATCCACAGAATTCTCTGTTCACTGCTGAAAAGCAAATTAATGCTCTGCTGTCCTGTGTTGTTGTGTTTCCTGGGCTTGGGGAGGTCTGGGGGCTCAGACTGGGGACAATATTTTCATTCCAGGTCTGTAAGGTGTCCCTCAGTACTCATTAGCAGCCTCCAGATGTGTTTCACTTGGTTGCTGCTTTTTATTCAGAGTCTTAAAAGATGTGGTCTTCTTTTTGTTCTGGTTTTTAAACCAATTTTACAGTCAGGTCTTTTTAGGGAGTTTGAGAGGGTTCTGAAAGTGCTTCTGACTCATTATTTTATGGCATAGGGGCTCCTAGAGAGAGAAAAAAATAAAAGGCTGAGGCTGTGGCAAGGGTTCATGTCAAAAACTGCCCAACAATTCCCAGCAGGAGAAAGCAGGAGAAAGTTTCTCACCCTCCTTTAGGGATTTAGCAAGAACTGGTGTGACTATAGGGGTACATAATGTCCTGGCTCTAATCATTCACTCCAGGGCCTCACCTCTGCCCAGACAGGATCTGTGGGATGCTCTAGGCCATCCTTCTGTTTAAAGTGTTAGAAAATTCTGCCAGAGAAACCTAATTATCTTCTGGTTTGAGCAACGCACTTAAAATGTGAATCTCTGGTAATTCCTGTTTATTTGGAATCATTAAAATCTGTCTGTGCTTCAGCTTAGTTTCTTTTTCCTGTTTTAGGAAGATCTTTGTCCCCAAACCCTATTGAACCAAGCCGAGTGCGACCTGATGAGCATTGAGCTGTGCCATTAAATGACAGTGGTGGCACTGCAGCACTGTTTTATTTACTTGTTTATTTATTTTCATTATCTTAGCATCAGAGTCACCGGGGCACGAGGTGTTCATCGCCTCTCTGAGAGTGGGTGAGAACTTGTGCCATTGCTGGGCTTGGCAGGGCTGGGATAACAGCAGGGCTCCAGGATCTTGGGGGGCTCTTCCAACCTGAATGACCCTGTGATTCTGTAATTGCCCAGTTGCACCAAAAATCTGAAATTACAGAATTGCCTAAGAGCAAAATCTGCCGCTGTCCTTTTGCTTTCAGTCTCCCACCACGGTGATTCTCCCTTTTCAAACCATTGTCTCACCAAAGATGATTCTCCCTTTTCAAACCATTTTCTCACCAAAGATCATCCCCAAGCCTTTCTGTCTCTCAGACCCAGAGCAGGTCACCTTTCTGGAGCCTCTGTGAGTCCTGGGGGGTGTTTGAAACGCAAATTGGCTTCCCTTTATCTCCTTATCTTTATTCTCATGCAACAACAAGGATATCACTCCCATCTTTGGGACAGCCATCAAGTGGAGGCATTGTCTCTATCTCTTTGTGTCACGGCAGAGTGAAACAAAATACCAGGTTTTGCTGTTTACTAACAAGTGAAAACTCCTTATTTTGTCTACAACAAAATCAATGTCATCTCCTGGTCCCCGTTCCTGATAAGAGAATGCAAATGAAACAGAGACTCAAGCGCTGCTTTCCACAGACATCTTTGATGGATGCAGTTTAGAAACTTTTCAGCTGGAAGCTGCTTTACCCTTTGTAAAGGACGGGTGTGGTTTGTCTGTTTTAGAAGAGTCACTATTGTGGGTCCCCAACAATTTACCCTCAATTCTTCTCCTCCCACCTGCGGGACACCCGCAGGTGTTGAGATGTGGCGAATGGCAAAGAAACAAAAGCTTTACCTTTCCAAAAGAAATATCTCTGTCTCTGTTAATTGCTGTGTTTAAATGCCTGGGTGAATACTGCTGTTTGACCCTCCAGTAGAGGAACTAAAATCCCATTAACTCTAACAAGAGCTGCAAGGCTAAAGGGCCCATCTAAAGTGAAGGTGATATTGTTAATTCCTTTCCCCCTCCCTCGTTTTAATGGACATGAACATAAAAGAAAATGAAGCAGAGCTGGAAACTTCGAGAGGGGCTGTCCACAGCAGAAATTGGTGTCAGAGGGTGAAAGGAGAGAGCTGAGGGTGTGGAGTAACCGAGGGGAGAGGGACAGCACAGCTCTCCCAGGGGTGAGGCATCTCTTAAAAATACCAAAGGATTTGTGTGTGATTTTGTGGGTGACAGCAGTACAAGAACATCCTTAAAAAATCGAGAGGATTCATCATTCTGCTGCATTAAAATGAACAGGAATTGGAGTAATTTAGGAGTAAGAGGAGTAAAGCAGATCCAGAGAGACTGAGCCAGCTTTAGTTTGAGAACACGGAGACAAACTAAAGAAAATTCACCTGATGGTGCAGAACCAATCAACCCTCCTCATTCCTGCTTTCATTATTCCCAATAAATAATTCAGATTGTTTCAAATTCAGGTCATGAGTTTACTTTCAACAATTCCCAGCTTTGCTTTTTGTAGGGGAGATCATAAATTATCCCCTGGACTGTTAATGTCACACAGAACTAATCAGACATAGAAGCATGCATGATATATTAAAGTTCCCCTGTACTGAAATAATGTTAATTATGAGGATTTCATTTATTATTAGCATGGAAATACGTAGTTCTACTGTATAACTGAAATTAATGGACTGTAAATTTTGACAGGTTGCTAACATCATCTTTAGTGGTCCTTAATTAGTCACGTGTTGTTTCTTTTTTGGCTGCTGTGTTTGTGTTACAGACACTTTATTGCCATAAATCAGAGCTAGAAGGTCGAACCCAAAGATTTAGAGACAGAATTAATTCTTTTGTGGAGATCATCTTTTAAAGGCAAGAATTTCTTTTACTTCCACAGGGATTGAAGCTAACCAAAGTAAGAACAAATATATCACAATTTGTTTTTAAGAAAAACAGTAATGTGGTTATTGGTACTGAATGAAAAAAAAAAAAAAAGTATTTGGAAATTTTTTTTTTTTTAATTATATTAATTTCAATTCCATGAGTGACTGCTTCAAAGGAAAACTGAAAAACACAGGGAATATGGAAAAGTTATTTGCATACAGCCATAATACAAAGCAAAATAAACCTGTCTGATTTAATTTCTGTTTGAAACACACTCTGATCTTCCATTTCTACAGCCAGTAATGAGAAAATAATTAAAAATTTTATATGTTATTAGTTCACTATGGGATGTTGTCCTTTCAAACCCTGATGGTTATGGCTGAATTCTCTGGCACTTGGCTTTGGTAAGGAACTCCTAATCCTGGAAGAGCAAACAACTTTTTTCTGTGCTGTGCTGGTTTTCCAGGGGTATTTTGATTTCTTGGAGGGAAAAAAAGAAAAAAAAAACAAAAAAACCCAACCAACTTAGAAAAATCCAACTCTGCTCTGCTTGGGAGCTGAAAGCTCTTTATTCCTGGAGCCTTTGGTCACAGAGGACACCTGTGCCTGAAGATTGCTTTGGGGTGGTGAGGGATGAAAATTCCTTCTGTCAAATGTCCCCCCTCCCCCATGCAAATATAGGAAGAAATCCATCAGGGGAGAAATGCATCAAAAACTTTTGTGCACAAGAATCGAGAGTGACAGATGGTCTGAGCTGGGAACATATGGATTTTGTCAGACAACAGGAAAAAAATACGTAAGATCATGTTGTGGAAAAGTAGGTGTAACCTCTGTGTGTGTCACCTCAGAGGGAAAGGAGGCGGCAGAGTGTTTCAAAACTTATCATTTTTCCTTTGACAATGATTTAGGGAAAAGTGGAGGAGAAAATACTTGGTCCTCCACCTTTGTAACTTCCCAAGGAATGCTGGTGCCAGGAAAAACAGATGGCACTCAGGTCTCTCCTGAAATGATAGTTATTCCTCTCCTGCCAGATCGCCGTGGTGTGCAAAATATATGGTGTAAGTCACCATCAGAAAACAAGCCATTAATTAATCACATCTCAGTGCTCAAGGATCAGGCAGGTGAGGGTGCCAGGCAGCTGCCTCCCAGAAACCTGGCTGGCAGAGCAGGAGAACAGGCACGGGGAGAGAACACTCTCCCATCTCTGCCTGCAATGCAGGCATCCATCATTACAAGTAATCAAGCCTAAAAGTATTTGTCATCCCCAGGCCATGGAGCTGTTTGAGGTTCAGAGTATAAAGAGAACATCAGCAGCGACAACAAAACGATCAGTCAAGTGGAAAAAGAAAAAAAAAGAAAAAAAAAAAAGGTGGAAAAAACAGATAGTAGAATAACAGCAACATTTTAATTAAATCCTTACTGTAATTAAATTCGGTGTGATGAGACAAACAGCACTTGCAGAGTGATTTTTTCTTTTTTTTGCTGTTGATGCTTTTGCCTTTTCTTTCTTCATGGCTGTCACTCTTCTGGTGAGGTTCAAGTAGGAGCAGCAATGCCACCTTCATTTCACTCCAGGATTTTCGGTGGGTGCAGCTCTACAGGTGTCTTGAAATCAGGGCTTTCCAGGGAAACCAGGACATGCCCTTCACCAAAGCACAGACCTGCATCTTCTCATCTTCTTCCCCACTTTGCCACTGCCACTCATCACTACAAGCAGAGCACAGTAGGCTTGGCTGCAAATCAGGAATTTACTAATAACAGCATAATTAAAATGAGAATTCCTTGAAGATCATTTTAAAGGTACCTTTGGCAGTAACTGTTCCTAATTAAACGGAACAAGTCTCTTGAAAAAAGTAGGTCTAGAAGGGGTATTGGAGAAAGTTCTCCCCTGTGAAGGTGTTGAGCCCCTGCACAGGTGCCCAGAGCAGCTGGGGCTGCCCCTGGATCCCTGGAAGTGTCCAAGGCCAGGCTGGACAGGGTTTGGAGCAGCCTGGGACAGTGGGAGGTGTCCCTGCCATAGCAGGGTTGGCACTGGATGAGCTTTAATGTCCTTCCAACCCAAACTTTTTGTGGCTTTGTGAACCTCAGGGTGACTGTGGCAGGCAGAACGGGGTCAGAAAAATATCTGCTTCATGGGGAAACAATTTCATGAGTGAGCAGAAATTAATTTCCCTTCATTTTGTTCAGACTTAACCAGAAATTAAACCGACGGCGAGCACTCAAGAAATATAAGCTCGTTATAATGAACAGATGGCAGCTCAGTGAAGATTGGTGTGAAGAAGATCACCAGTCCTTTTGTTTACAACACATACATGTCCTGTTTTGTTTTAATTATAGTGTTGTTTTTCCACCCTGGCTATTCACTTAACAAAACAGCAAAAACACCACCCCCCCCTCTCCACCACTGTGTTTATGTCAGCAAAGCTAATAAGCAATCCACAAACTGGAACGGGGGAAGCAAATGCTCATGAATATTGAGAACTCTCTGATAGATGCGGTGTCTGCCTGCGTTGTTTGGATCCATCTTGATGTCCCCTGTGAAGTCAAAAGAAGCAAGAGAAAAAAATCATCTTCAATCGCTGTCTGGCCAGGAGCTCAGGATTTTGCTACCTGGTTTTATGTTCGGCTTTGTTAAATCCATTTAAGAGTCTTATGTTCAGGGGACTGAAATATATAAGGGAGGAAAACCCAAATGCTTTCCCTTTTGTCAGAGGCTGGAGGTTTAAGAGAGGATTTAAGCACTTTCTAACTCTTTTATTGTCTTGTATACTTTGCACTGTAAATGGCAAATGTTTCATTACAGGTAATAAACACATCCTTAATAGGATTAGCAGCAGCAGCTTGCAGGGCCTGGGGCTGCCTGGAGGAACAGGGAAAGGTGCAAAATCTGACTGGAGCCTCAGCAGAGAGTCCCAGAACAGAGGAAAAACCCCACGGCTGGGTCTGAAGGGTGTGTGTGTGGCAAGAAAAAAACTCTTTCAGCTGTTCATTGAGCTTGGTTTGAGCCTCGTCTGCAAGAACCTTGTGCTGCTTCCCATGGCTGTGACACCCTCTAGTGACACAGAATCTGTGATTCAAGGATTTGTCACTCTGTGCCAGCAGCTGCTGGGACACGGGCTGAGAGACACGGGGGTCTGTGCCACTGCCCACCCTCCGAGGGCTGCCCAGTGCCACCAGCACCTGGGGCTCAGTTTGACAGCTGAAAAAATAACTTACAAAAATACCATCAGCAGGCTAAAACGTGCAGTAAATCCAGGAATAAATCAGGTGAAAGCCACACTTTCCAGAACCTTGTTTTTTTTTTTTTTTTTTATTATTCCTTCTTAATACAGTGCCCAGTTAAAAAAAAAAAAAAAAAAAAAAAAAAACAAAGAAAAAAATCCCCCCCAAAACCCAAACCTATCAATCTTCTACTTAATTTCTAACTTCTCTCAGTGTTTTATAATAAACCCCTGAGCTGTTGCAGTCTAGAAATACCCAAATTCTAATAGCCCTGCACCTCAGCTGTCAGCTGCTAATACTCTTCAGTCAGTCAGTATTAAGCAAGGTTTAACAACATTCTCTCACATAAAAAAAAAAAAAAGGTGAAGAAAAAAAAAGCCTGAGCAAATTACTGGCTATGTTTGACTTAAACCACCATCCTTGCTGAAACAAAAATGTGCAGTCACCGGCGTTCTTACAGTGATAAACTTCTGGTGGTGCGTTATATATTACTGAAATTAAAATAATTTAATGCTTCAGAGAAGCCCTGGGAGCCTGCAAAGTTGCAGGACTCGTTTCTGTCAGCATTACTGTCAGCACTATATCCACAGCACCCTGTGCTTGTATTTCACGCTGGGCTTCTGCTCCCCTCAGTGAACGAGGGACTGAGCCCATAAAATTAACAACTACTATTCTAATCTCTGGCTCCAGACCTTGTGGAGGTTGTAATCCAAGCCCAAGTGCGAAATTGTTTGGTTTTCATCACCTTTCTGACTGCTTGGCAGCAGTTTGGGGCAGCACAAAATCTGACCTTGCTGGGGAAAGGTGCAGTGGGTTCGGATTCAGGACCAGGATTTTGACACTGCTGCCACAAATGTGCTCTAATTCCAACTGCCAGTGTGGAAGGGCTGTGGAGTGATTATTTTTCAGAATATTTAGCATTTCCCAGGGCGGTGGGAATAATTTTAGTGTGCTTTAGCTGCTCTGTTCTTCTGAAATACGGCCTCAGATGTGAAGCTGGGAACATGTAAAATACAAGGTATGCGCTCAGAGGCCATCTTTCAAAACTTAGTTCCAGTGATTTACTTGTCATCACACAGTTAATCTGAGCTCCTTCAGCTGTCTCCCCCACAGAGGCAACCTTCCTCCTCCAAAAACTCCCTGTTTTTGGGATATTTGTCCTTTGGGCTCACAGCCAAGGTGGTGCATTTCTATTGATTTGGCTTGGTCAAACACAACTCGCTGGTTTTGACACTGATTTTTAAACTTCTCTGGGGTGCATCAGACCAGCTGGATGTCTAAAGCTGTAGGGGAAAAATGCTTTTACCTCTGTACCCTATGAACTCTCAGGTGTCAGAGGTGTAGGACCATGGTGATGTGGTGAAGCTGAAGGCAAAGATTCTCCATTATTCATTTTACAAAGAGATTATTGCTGTAAGAAGTCTTCAGGGTTAGCTCACTTGTAGATTACACCCAAAAATAAGAAATGAACCATTTACAGGGCTGACTTATGGTCAAGGTTATGGAAAAAAAAGCCTAGCAACTTTATTTTTGTTGTTTGTTATAAATTGCTCTTTACATTGCAATATTCCTCAAAATTCTCATCAAACTGTGGGGGGAAAAAGGGTTTGGTTGTGAATATTGGGGACATAAAACTGGATTTTTCTGTCAGTGACTTTCAGTGGACAGTGAGGGATGTGCAGGGAACCAACAGCAAACATTCCTCATCAAAAGCTCTGTTTTTCATCACAGCTCAGCCAGTTACTCTGTTCAATCACCCCTGTGGCACTTCCCACCGAGAAGACTTGAAATGACCCTTCAGCCTTGTCCCCATGGCTCTCAAAGCCTTTCCACACTTCCAGGCTGCTGTTTGCAGTGTCAGGTGAAGGAAACAAGCTTTGGTGAGGTCGTGTCTCATTAAAGTGCTGGTTTTAGTGAAGGAACAACACTTGACCTGTTTTATTCTCTCAGTTGCTGCCTTTACTGCCCTGCTTTGGTGAGCTGGTGTGAAGCCACCACGTGAGACTTTAGGAGAGCAAGCCAGCCTGGGAGATCTTTATCAAAAAATCTATTAAAAGCTTGCTTAGCTCTTTTTCTCCTCAACAACATCATGGTCCAAGCCTGCTGCTGTTCCTTATTGATTTTTTGCCTCCAAAAGTGAAAGCTGTGATTTCCCCTTGCCCACCTGTCTTTGTGGGCCCTCACACTCATGTCTGACCCTACAGAGTGACAGCACTGGGTGGCAGCTGAGACTCTAATTAACTTTTCTGCTTGCTTAGCCAGACACAATAAATAAGTTTAAGTTTCACACCCTGGGTCATCCAAAAAAAATCCAGATCAAAGCGACCTTTGAGATTTCACTGAGGTCTTGCCACACTCCTGTGAGCGTTGCAGATGTTGGGAGCAGGAGGGATGCTGTCCTGAATGGAACTAATGAGGAAAATGGATTGCATTTGATGATATATCCATGTTTCCACCCCAGCAGCTTAAACTATCTGGATGAAGCATGAATTAGTAAATAAAGAAGATAAAATATTCACTATTATTAAAGCTTTCATTAAAAAAGAAGAAAAAAGATCACTGTTTTCCAGTGCGGCATGGTGGCCATAGGATTAAGTGTGATTTTTGATTTTTTTTTTTTTTTTTTTTTGACATTTGCATAAAACCAACTGAACAGTTGGCTGGGTTAAGCCGTGTAACTGTGACAGTATTGCTGGAGAAAACAATAATCACTGTGGAGATTAAACCATTTTGTTAGATGAGTGTTTAACCTGCTACAGCCCATTCTGAATTGGTGAATTGAAACAGACTTTATGAGGAGTCATTAGGAAATGAATAAACAGGTATGGGGAGGCCTAAGGTGATGCTGCTGCATTGATCCCTGCTGCTGCTGGCATAATAACATCACTAAAGCATCGAGTGTAGATCAGGACTAAAAAACATTGCTAAATTGGAAAGTTGATGTGGTAAAATGGTGCTAAATGTTCATGAGAGTCAGAAACTGCTGGGACCCAGAACCCCCCGAGCCCTGGGCTGGTCCCAGCAGGACAGGGAGGGGATTCTGCCCCTGTGCTCAGGTGAGCCCCCACCTGCAGAGCTGCCCCAGCCCTGTCCCAGCACAGGAGGCACCTGGAGCTGCTGCAGAGAGTCCAGGGGAGGCTCCAGGATGAGCAGAGGATGGAGCAGCTCTGCTGGCAGCAAAGGCTGGCAGGGCTGGGATTGTTCAGCTGCACAGGAGAAGCTCTGGGCTGAGCTCAGGGTGACCTTGCAGGGCCTGGAGGAGCCCCAGGAAAGCTGGAGAGAGACAATGGACAAGGGCTGGAGGGACAGGGCACAGGGAATGGCTTCACTCTCAAAGGAAATAGGTTCAGATTGGATATTGGGGGAAAATTCTTCCCTGGCAGGGTGGGCAGGCCCTGGCACAGGGTGCCCAGAGCAGCTGTGGCTGTCCCTGGATCCCTGGCAGTGTCCCAGGCCAGGTTGGACATTGGGGTTTGGAGCAGCCTGGCACAGTGGGAGATGTCCCTGTCCATCCAGGGGTGGTACTGGGTGGGATTTAAGATCTCTTCCACCCCAAACCATTCTGAAATTCTGTGATACCTTGTGAATCAATACCAGGCAGTAGAGCACCCTCATGGCTTGGGGGATTTTGACTCTGGCTTTTGTTTACATTCATATAGGCTGGTGAGAGTATAAGAATATAAACAAAAGTTTACATTCTGAGCCCAACAAGTGGTGATGATAAAGAGATTTTTTTTTTGTTTTTTTTTTTTTTTTTTTTTTTTTTTTTTTTTTACAGATAAAAAATGAATCAGCACAGCATTCTGGTTTAAGCTGCATCAATACAATTTTTCTGGTGTTTCTGGAAAAAATCAGTGTGCAATAATGATGGATTTTACTAAGTGTACTTATCTGCTTTTGTAGCCCCTCCCACATGAATAACGTTTCATTCCTACCCATCTAGATGACATTAAAAGCATATTACTTCATTGTTTTTACCCTGTAAAAAACAGAGAATGTCAAAGGAGACCCCAGCTATTTATTTTCATAAATGCACTTTTCTTGCTCTCGGAATGCAGCATTCCACAAACCTCAATTTTCTCCCCAGCCACAAGTAGTAAATAACTTAACTGTATCACATTATAGCCATTTAACAAATATTCCCAGACCAGCAGCAACATTTAGCTCTGTGAAATAGATTTGTTCTGGATATAAAGCAGGGAGAGCAGGATACACATTCCTTGGCCCTTGTGGACTGACGCGATGGAGCCGTGTGAGATGACTTGAATTAAAATGGAGTGTGTGCAGAACGAGTATCCCCCAGACAGGGATGTTTATACACATTTCCTCCCAACCTCCCCTTTTCTCTCCCTCCCAAATGCAGATTATTATGCCTGTTTTCCCCCCCGATAAGTGGATTTTAAAGTTATGTCGCCGTTTTCTCACTCCCGGATAAATGTGTGTAATATATCTCTCGTAAAATGTTACTACACAGATGGGACTGAGAAAAGTTTGTTGGGTTTTTTTTTGTTTTTTTTTTTCCTTCCCCCAGTTTATGGAGCCACTGTTGGTAATATCTACCACTTATGAATAATAAAAGAAAACGGCCTTTGGCGAGTTTTAGAGTTTTGTTTTGCTATTCTGTGGGAATCCTTGAAGGAAAGGAAAGCTCTGAAATCAAAGGATCAAAGGCTGTGCTACACAATTTCCTCAGGTGAGGTTGCAGCCAGTCCTGATTCACATGGGTGATATCTCTGGCATGTGCAGCAAATCCTTTTCTTGTCTCTTTTCTTTGTGCCATCACTCTTACACCATAACAGCAAATCTCAGCTGCAGTCAGCTCTCAATCTGTGTTTTTAATGAGTAAACAAAGATAAGCTGGGGTACCACTTTTATTTGGTGTGATGAGTGTGCCATAAATCCTTGTCTCTCTTTGGGGTGGCAAGGGAAAGGTGATATTGCTAATAAATGGGAATCAACACAATCTGGAGTAAAGACAGACCAGAGGAAGAGATGATAAAAAGACAAAGTTTCATTTTATTAGAAAATAAACGGTGGTGAAGGGTAATTGTTTCCCATATAACTGGAGCTGTAAAAAACGGGAAAATCTGACTGTTGTGGGCTAACAGTGCCCCAGGGAGCTGCCAGGGGCTGTTCTGAGTGTACTGCCCTGTTCAGATAAAATCACTTCATCTCCTGAGTGGGAAGGGACCCACAAGGATCATCAAACCCAAACCCTGTCCCTGCAACAATCCCACCCTGGACATTCCTGTCCAAAGACTCCTGGAGCTCTGGCATCCTTTGGGAATGTTCCCATTCCCTGGGCAGTGCCCAGCATCCTCTAGGGAAGAACCTTGGAAGATCCTTGGCTGTCTCACACTGAGCATTAATGCTTCAGCAGGAAGGAAAATGATAAAAGGACTGGGATTTATATCATAATTCTCAAGAACAGGTGATTTTTAAGACCAGGTCAAGCCAAGAGCTCTGGTCTAGTGAAAAGTGTCCCTGCCCATGGCAGAGTGGAACTGGAGGAACCTCGAGTTCAATTCCAGCCCAACCCATTCCATCTTTCTGTGGTTCTCTGAACTGGAAAACGATGAACAGGAATTTTACAGAGTGCAAAAACACAGGAGCCAGACAGGAATTTCCTGCGGACTCAGGAGACTTAAGCAAGTTTGAGATTTGGCCCAAAGTCTTCAGTTTCTAAAAGAAAAATGAAATATTTGCCTCATTGTGTCTTTGGCAGTGCTCGAAGTTGCTTTTGTTCATGTTTTGATTTACGGAGCGAGTCTCTATCAGGCATCTGCTGCTGGATGGATTAACAACACACAGTATTTATTTCTCAGCATGTGATGCAAACTTCTCAGTAAAAGGAGAGAGAATAACAGTGACTATAAATTGATGCAGTATTTCAAGTGAGGAAAAAACCAAGTTCACTAATCAAACAGTAAATTATTAAAGCATTTGTTTCACTTATCATAACATCACAGGACAAGAGGCAAAATAATATATATTTCCAAAAAAAGAAATATATTTATGTCTATATTTATATTGGCATGTTCTGCTCCTAATTTACTGAGCGTTGTCGTGGAACCTGTGAGCAAATCCAAGTCATAACTCTGCAGAGACAGGATCTGTACCTGATTTTAAGCATATGAGTAACAAGATTGACTCAAGTGGGCTTACCTGGAGGTTGAAAATTTTCTTGCAACTTCTCGTCATAGCTGGAGCCTTATTTTTCTTGCTAATCCTCAAGTAGATCAAATATCAAGCCTTCGTTCTAATTTGATTTAATTAGTAAGTGGTGAAATGAATGCTGTCAATACGTGAGGCAAGAGGAGGGAGAGTTAAAAATATGGCACTTGAGACAGAAACTTGAGTGCTCTGACTGAGAATTCAGAGGGGTTTGAAAAAGTGCAGCATGATGCTATTGACTCCTGATTTATGTCTTGGTGGGGCTTGTCTGAAATCGACTTTCAGGACCAGGATTTACTCAGTTCTGTCCAAACAGTAAGGAAATCTTAAGCTCCCATTAATTGAATGCAAACATTAAAAATAAATACCACAGATGAAATGACTTTTGCAAAGCTGGATGCTTGCTGCTGAGAGCTGTCTGATCAGGTAAGGACAATACAAGCCACTTGTTTAGGTCATTTTTCTTCCAATAAAAAGAAACTAAACCTAATAACATCTACAAAATGACTGATGATGTAAAAAATCAGATATATTTGTATATATACAGGTGGGTGCAGACAAACCTCAGCTCTTCATTCCAAGCTGGTTAAACTCTGACAGTTCCAGTCTGAAAAGCATGTAATAATGGAAATGGAATGAATTAAATCCTCATCAGCCCAAGGACATTTGAAAAAAAAAAAAAAAAGATTTACACACCAGACTCTGGAGAAAAGGAGGCTCAGAGAGCACCTTATCCCTGGAAGGAGGTTGTGGACAGGTGAGGACTGAGCTCTTCTCCCAGGTACCAAGAGAGAGGACAAGGGGAAACAGCCTCAGGGTGCACCACGGGAGGTACAGGTGGGATATCAGGAAATAATCGTCCCTGGAAGTGTGGTTAAACATTCCCTGGAACAGGCAAGTGGTGGAATCACCATTCCTGGAAAGGTTAAAATACCCCAGGTAAACGTGGTACTTCCTGGTATGGTTTGGTGGCCATGGGGGTGTTTGGTCAAAGGTGGGACTTGATCATTTTGGGGGTCTTTTCCAAATGATTCTGTGATTTCCTGAAGGGAGTTGGGATGCTGGGCCACCTGTATCAATCATCCTGAAAATGTCTAGTTTTTTGTATCATTCATAAATGGTACAGAAATGGGGTTAAATTTTCTGTCCTGAGCTTTTGTGGGCTGTGACACTGAAGCCCTTGAATGACAGCACCTGGCTCCACGGTGGAGGCAGAGTTTGGCTCCTGAAGGGGCAATGAACATGATCTTTTTTTATTCTTGAACTTTCAGTTGTCTACTCTGTCTTAAAAATCTTGATCTGAAGTTGGTGAAATACAACCTCCCCTCTTCTTTACTAGCAGAACTTTGAAACAAATACCTGCCAGTGACTCAATAAATATAAATAACTTTATATTGAAGCTTCAGAACTGCAACTTGCTTTCCTATTGCTTTACATATTTCCAAACACCAGCCCCAGTTCTGCGTGCTGACCCATTCTGAACCCTTCTCTGGCACCCAGGGCATGAAGCTGTTTGATGCAGAATCACACTGGGCATGCCTGGAACTATTGATCCATCAGGAATCCAAGGAGGATTCCACCATCAGCTGAATCAAAGGAGTTCAGGCACTCCCAGGAGAACTCCTTGTGCTGCTTGATCTGTATTCTCTCTGTGCAGAGCAGTGTACAGAGCAGGGCGACTTTTCAGGATTTCTCGTAATCCACCTTCTCCACTCTGCCACTAATGATTTGTAACAGAACAAAATTATTTTCAAGAAAGGCTCCCTACATTGTTTCTAGTCAGTCTTTAATCACCTTTAGGTTTCCTGGATGCCTCGATATAAATTTTCAGTCCTGAGAAGATTTATCTACTCAAGGTTCAGAGTTACTTGTATAATGAATTCCCCATGTTCTTTAAAACTCCTAATCAATGAAGATACATTTCCAAAATGACTTCCCATAACATACCTTGTGTGCTGCTGGCTCCTGAGAGATCCTGGAGATTTATGGCAAACATCATTTTCAGACTTCACAAACTTCCAGAGTTACAGATTGCCTTTGGAGAGAGTTTCTGTTACCCCTGTTGTGCTGCAGCCTTGTGTCTTTCTTGTGGATAAACATAAGCAGAAGCCAGAGAATATTGCACCTGGCTTTGATAAATTCCAATCAAATTGAGCACTAGTGAAAAGAACAGGAAATTATTGCTTATTTTGTTGATTTCTAGTCCAGCTAATAAGAAACAAATCTTCTTCCTAGAACCTGCATTATTTTGTTACCACAGCAGTGTTTTAACAGGGTTTCTCTGAAATATTAACCAGAAACTAAACCCTCAATTGACACATTAGGTTTTAGTTTTGAATTTTAAATCTTAAACCACAGGGATTATTTTTGGAGACAAATCCATTCTTCTAGGTGGGTACAAGTTACTGTGATAGTGACAGGAAAAGAGGAAAGGATTCTCGTATCCCAAAAATGAGCTGACTTTTACTGTGGAAATTTTTCCTTGACCTTGTACGTCAGCAGTCTTTGTTTTAATGGCATTCATCATTACGGTGCCTCATTTTGCAGTTTCTAATTCAATTGAAAAGGCAATTTTCTTTGATGATGCATGTTATTTATTCACTGTAGAAAAGAAAGCAAACAACTATTTTGGGAAGCAGGTAGGTTTCCAAGAAACTGGGCACAAGGGATTCATTTACATGAGCAAAACAAATCTACTTTTGAAAGAGAAGTAAGAGTAACTTTCCATAATGTTCTCAAAGCAATGCTGCTAAATTTAATTCTGAAGACTTTCAAGTTTCTGAAACTTTCAAAGGCCTTTCATTTTATCATGAAGGGTCTTCAAGATCTATTCAAAGCAGAGTTAATTGCATCCCGCTTTTGTTTGTCACTGCGGAGAGGAGGTTTTTTACAGGACATTTACAGGACATTTAAAGTACTTATTCTCTTCCAGAGAGTAGAGATCAGTACAAATTGGGGTGAGTCAAATTTTGCTCATCCAAGTTCAAATGTTTTATCCGCACACATTTTTATTAAAGCTCCTCTAAACGATATTAAAGCCCCGCAGGCTTCTGGCTCCTCTGCAGTTGGAATTCTTCTCTCTTGTGGTCTCAGGACCAACACGGGCAGAGTTTCCAAGGATGGAGCCGCTGGTGCAGCTCCTTTTGGAGGGAGCCAGGGTCTCTCTTTTCACTGGAAGCAGCCCAGGACTGCAGCGAGGATAATCTGATGGGAGCAGAGAGGGATGGAATCGCTCTCCTGGCATAATAAAAGCTATTAACTGGAGAGAATGACCCTGCAGGATGGACTAATTCTCACTCACTTCTTCACAGTGCCGGGTCCTGTTGCTCACTCTTTCCCTGTGGTTGGACAGCTCCTGCTCCATGTGCTGGAGATAACACAGAGAACAACTCGGGGCTGTGTAAAACACAGGTTTTTAATCTCAGCCCATGGACAGCAACTTCAATGCGCAAAGCAAACTTGAAATGCTGAAATTAGCATGTGCTGCTTTGAAAGGCATCTCATGATTCCGTAGAATTCCAGAATCGTTAGGGTTGGGAGGGATCTTAAAACTCATCCAGTGCCACCCCTGCCATGGCAGGGACACCTCCCACTGTCCCAGGTGGCTCCAAGCCCTTGCCAACCTGGCCTTGGACACTTCCAGGGATGCAGGGGCAACCACAGCTTCTCTGAGAACCTGTGCCAGGGCATCCCACCTTCCCAGGGAAGGATCTTTCCCTAATATCTCTTCTAAACCCACTCTCTTTCAGTTTTAAGCCAATTTCAGAGAATCCTGCCTTCACGGAGTTGGCAACACTGGAGATCCATTAACCTTCCTTCATCCCTCCTCCCTCTGGTCTCCATCCAGCTCTAGCAATGGAAGCAAAGGTCAAACAACCTTTTTCTTCCCATCCTGGAAGGCACCTGCCTAGGGAAAGTTCCTGTCTTTTACCCTCCTGCATTACCTCAAAGATCCTCTTACATCCAACCTCATAATATCAATAATAAAAGATCCAATTTGAGCTCACAGGAGCTCCTTGCAGAGGAATTATCCGTGAATCCAGGCGGTGGGGTTGGGCCCAGAGGAAGGGCAGTGATCAAACCCTTCTCATGTCTCCATAAGCCCTTTAAGTCCCACCACAGCTAACTGCAGGTGGGGGCTTTGCTCCAAAAATTCCCTCATCCACCCCTTGAGTGACTGACAGCTCTGTCACGCAGCAAGCCTTGCAAGGGTGAGTTGGGACACACGGGTGGGAGCAAGTAGGTCGTGTTTCATTGAGAAAAGCACGACTCTGAATAGTGTGAAAATACATCAGCAGTCAGGTCAGGCCAGGAGCTAAAACCTGGCAAGTGAGATGGAAATGTGATGCTGAGAGCAGCACCGACCTGTTCTTTCCCCTAATGAATGTACTAATGGAAATTATGGGGAATTTTAAGCATGGAGAAACCAGTGCAGGAAGAGTTTTCCTGGGAAAAAAAACACTTCTAGAATTATGCCAGATGATGTAATGGCACAGGGAAATTGGCAGGTTCATCCTGTGTGTCATCACTGGTGTTCTGTGTCCAGTTTTATAGATTTAGGCACAGACTCGCTTATGGATTCTCCCTATTATCACTGTCTAAATGCCTTGAAAATTCTATTTATTATTTCTCTGTGAATTTATACTTTAAAAGGTTTCCTTGGAATGTTGTCAATCCTTTATGCTATTCATTTTTGCTGGAAGTGTTCAATCCCAGGCTGGATGGGCTTGGAGTGGAAGGTGTCCCTGACAGGGGTGGATCTGGATGGGCTTTGAGGTCCCATCCAACCCAAACCATTCTGGAATTCTATGGAAATTATTCTATAAAACCCTGTTTTTTGAAAGCCATCCCTATAAAGCATTGGAAAAGAGTGTCCTGATTCCAGAGATCATTAAAACATTCCTCAGAGCAGCTCTGGAGAGGGGTTTACTGAGTTTTAAAATTATTTATTGCTATCATTTTTCATCATCCCAGTTATTTCACATTTAGCCAGCCAAACACTGGTATTTTTTAATTAAAACTGTTAATTAAATTCTTAATAAAAAAAAAAATGTGGCATATGTGGAAATATGCTGATGCTTCAGCAGTTTGTACTGGAATGTTTAAAAAAAAAATAGCATTTCCTAATTCCCTGCTGAACAGAAATTCTGATTTTCAGCTCTAATCAATACTTGCATGATTCCAAAATCCTTCTTAAATTTATCTGAAAGAGTTGTGGAGGGATTTCTTTCCCAGGTAAAACGGTTAAATATTCAAGATACAAATTTTTCAGCTCTCTTGTGTTGGATTTGGTGCCTTTTGAGGTATTTTCCTTTCGGAAGAAAAAAAAAAAAAATCTATTCACTACAAAATGTACTCAATTTTAGAAATCAGTTTTATGTCAAGGATTGAAATGAGTTTAATCAAGATTTATGCCAATGAGGGTGAAAGAAGAACCAGGAGAATCTTTGCAGGAGGATGTAAAAGGCTGAATTCTGCAGATGGAGAGCTACACTCCAAGCCCTGCCCTGTTCAGCAGAGAATGAAGCATTGAACAGAACAGATCATCTTAGGGTGGAAAAAAATCACTCTGGAGGGTTTATTCATGTCTTCTCCCAGAATAAAAGACTTTCACACTGTGGAGGAAACACGTGAGGAGTTTAGACTCCAAACATGTAATTGAGTGGAGTCAGGTGAAATGAATCCAAGTCATCATCTTTAGCCCAAAATCTACTCTTGTCTTGTTTCAGGAATAGGCTTATGGAGTTTCAAAGGATCACAGGATCAGAGAGGCTGGAAAAGAGCTCCAGGATCATCCAATCCAAGCTGTGACCATCCCTTCTGGAATTTCAAAGGATCACAAGATCAGAGAGGCTGGAAAAGAGCTCCAGGATCATTGAATCCAAGCTGTGACCATCCCGTTTGGAGTTTCAAAATATTACAGGATCACTGGGGCTGGAAAAGAGCTCCAGGATCATCCAGTCCAAGCTGTGACCATCCCTTCTGGAATTTCAAAGGATCACAGGATCAGAGGGGCTGGAAAAGAGCTCCAGGATCATTGAATCCAAGCTGTGACCATCTCCTTCTGGAATTTCAAAGGGTCCCAGAATGACTGGTGTTGGGAAAGCCCTCCCAGACCATCGAGTCCAAGCTGTGCCCCATTCCCAGCCCAGAGCACTGAGTGTCACATCCAGGAATTCCTTGGACATCTCCCAGTAACTGCTGCTGTTACTCCCTTGATTTCAGGGGTTTACTCCTTGCCTACATCTAGAGCCAGCAGAAGGAATTCAATTCCACCTTTCTTAGCAGACCTTTCATCTGCTCAGTCTGACCTTTTAGCTTCAGTTTTTCCAGCTTCTCTTATCTCTGTGTTGAATTAGAGGTTTTTGATTAGAGGACAAGAGAAATGTTCAGGGAAATAGAAGTGCTGGCTCTGACCTTTGGTGCTCTGGTACCAAGAGGTTTTTAGACCTCCAGACGTTCTGTGACTTGGTTTAGAGGAAAAGTCCAAAAGTCCAACCTAAAATTCTTAGTAAAGTTTGAATAAGCAGCAAGTTTGCAAAAAAATCTTGAAAAAGCCTGGACCCTGGGAAATCTTCCCATCCCTAATTGGGATTCAGCAGTTCCTTCACTGTCAAACGTGTGATAAATGCCAAAGCAGCAAGAGCACGTTCTGCTCAGTGTGAAGTTAAAGGCATGTTTGCCTTTAGACCTCGGAATTTGATATACAAGTTTCTAAGCCAGCCCTATCCTTTCTGCCTTAGTCTGAGAGAAAAATCTCAAGATTTTATTTTTCTCTTTTTTCCCCCCCACACATTATTAGCTTGTCTGCTGGATACAAAAGCACAGCTTGTACACAAAGTTAAAGAAAAAAACAAAAAAATCTCTTTTGCTACCCTAAAGTGTGGATTTTTAATAACACAGTATTGGAAGTTCAATGTCAGCAGCATTTACTCTGCAGATTGAGAATTCAAACAATACACTGCACCTATTTGCATATGTAACTGACAAAATGTCATTTCATCTATCACAACAAAGGAAATGAAGGATTTGAACATTAATTTGTATTTTTTGAAAATAAAAAATCTTCTGTGCTCCCATTAATAGGCAGAAAATGAAGAAACTGAAGTTTTTCCCAGCCTTCTATTCACCTTTTCACTTTTTTTTTCTTTTATTTTTTCTTTTTTTTTTTTTTAAGTCAAAGAATATTGTGAAAAGAAAATGAGAACATCAGAGGCTGATCTCGAGGTACATAAACTTTTGTTATCCCTTATTCACCTTGTTAGAAGCAGCAAAAAGTTGAAAGAAAGACACAAATTCTCTTGTGTGAACGCCCTTTCTGAAGGCAGAGGACCCTTCCTGCATCTGTTTTCTGGGAATTTATCCTCCTGCAGGAGAACCTCTGGTCAAGGAGAGAGAGTTCTCCCCAAATCCTCAGGAACAAAAGGTTACAGAGGAACCAGCTTCAAATCCAGGCTTTGTTCCTGGTGGAAGAGATTTGACCTTGAATATTCTCCATTTGGGGCATGAAAAACATGAGGTTTTTAGGGTCCTCTGGGTATCCAGAGAGAGAAAAAAGAGCAAACAGCTCAACCACAGGCCTTGCTGATATAAACCTCACTATTCTTCTCCTTCTTTGCCCTGTATTTTAAGGACATGTGCAAAAGGATTTCTCATTTTGTTGGAAAAAGGGGTGCACTTCAAAGCTGCCGACACTTCATGACCACAGACAGTAACTCCTGCTTACCTTGAAGCATCTGGTTTGAGAAACTCTGGGAAAAATGCTATTTTGAGCCTGAAAATTCCCACTGGAGCAGCATCCTTAGGAGAAGTTCTGTGGTTCTTGTGTTTAGTGTTGATCAGTCACTGTCAGCACTGCTGAGCAATTTGGGCCAGACAGGGCTGGGAAACCTCAGCCAAGGTGTTCCCTCAGTGCAGCACACCCCAAAACTCCCCATTTTCATTCAAATTAAAAAATGAAGACTGATTTCTACGGACTTGTAGCAATTAAAAACTTAATTGAGGTCTTGACTGGCCTGCGCCACAGGAGCTGTGAGTTATTAACCCTGGCCATAAAACAAAAAGGATTGTTTGGGTAGAAGATCATCCCATTCCACCCCTTGCCATGGGCAGGGACATCTTCCACTGTCCCAGGGTGCTCCAATCCCTGTCCAACCTGGCCTTGGACACTTCCAGGGATCTCACCACCTCCCCATCATCCACCCCTTTCCCTTTTCTTTTTCCCTCCCTGTTCCATCTCTGCTTTGCCAGAGGAAGCTGTTTTCACCTTGAATTGTGGCGTGATGTGGCACTTGGCAGCTGCTATCTCTGCGTGGATTTCACCCTTAAAACCCTCAGTGATTAGAGAAGTTAAATGTTACAGACAGGTTTGGAGAGTGTTTTGGAGATAAGAATGAGATAAGCTGCTAACTACCCAGCAGATTAATAGCCTGAGCTCTTGGAAAAACAGATATTCTACAAAGTGCCAGCTGATTTGCAGGCAATCTCGGTGCCATTCTCTGTTTTAAAGTATTTAGAAAATTTACTGCTTAAGTGAGAGTTAAGCTGCTCTAGATTTTCTAGCGGAGAAAGTTCTTATAGTTTCTTGACAGATTTTGTGAAGATCCAGGGGGAAAAGTATTTTTGTGTTTGCTTGTTTGTTTTTTCTCTCTCTTTTTGGGCAGCACTAGACGTGTCACCTCCATCCTGACCCGAGGTGATGTTGGGACCGGGGATGATCACCGGACCTGTCCTTCTCAGGAGGCTCCAGCTGCAGAGATGAGCCCCAGGGAGACCCGACCCTGCCTCAACAATCCACCCCCGAGGCTTCCCTCTGGGAATTCCTTCATATTTCCCTTCCAAAGAAGTTTTCTCGCCTGTCTCAGCTGGAAGTTTAACTCTGCTGCAGACTAAAATCAATGCCTGGATTCAATAACACAACACAGACCGCTCAGCAAACAGGCTGACACTCGAACGTGCACTTGAGCCCCAAACCCGATTTTCCTGTATTTTTTTTTCCCCTGTCACAACAGTTAGAGTATAAAAGCCTAAGAAGGCAGATCAGATGAAGGAGAGGATGCTGAAAGTGAAGAGCTCCATAGGAAAAGAGATGCAAGTTGTTAAGAGAGGGGCAGGGCTGGTGCCAGCCTCCCCAAAAGTGTCACCTCGGGCACGCTGGGTGTCTGCGGGCTGAGCTGACTGATAAAAGCAGACACATGCTCTGCTCCTGATGATGGAAAAGCAAGGAATGGGAAAACTCTACAGAGCAATGTTCCTTTTCAGCACAGACTGCCAGGCTCGAGTTCAGAAGGAATCCACAGAGAGGTGAAGCATCCCGGCTGTGGGCAATGGGCATTTTCCTCACCTGATCCTCTGACATTCCTGCTCCTTTCCACAAAGCAGTTTCAGCAACAGAGATTAAAAATACAACTAGCAGCACCTCCATACACCTGTTGAATTGTTTATTAGAATCATTGAATCATAGAATCTCAGAATGGTTTGGATTGGAAGGGATTTAAAGCTCACCCAGTGCCACTTTATAGCACAGGTAGGGACACCTTCCACTATCCCAGGCTTCTGCATCCCTGTCCAACCTGGCCTTGGACACTTCCAGGGATCCAGGGGCAGCCACGGCTTCTCTGGAAAACCTGTGCCACTCCAGTAACCCAGCTCTGCCCAAGGAACCAGTTCTGAGCATTTCTAGCAATTCTCTGCAGCTCAAGCCTTCCCCTTACCCCCTCCTCTCCCTGCAGCTCACGGAATTTGCCTCAGATGACCTCAAGGCTTCATTAACAAAATGGAAAACGAGGTCGTTTTATTTTAGTTCCAAGCAGGGAAGCAACATCCCAAACCTTCCACAGCTTGCTCCCTTGTGGACAGAACTTCCTCAAGTGGAGTGGGAAGTGGGGAGAGGAAGGGTCCTGGGTCCTGTGCTTGTCCTTTGGATCCTACAGATACTGACGGTGACAGGAAATCCCCACTGCTGTCATTGCACCACGGGGGCTTGTCACCATGTGCAGGGAAAAGCAGGATTAACCAATTCCCTGGGCACAGACCCCACAGCCTCGGTGCTGCTGCCAGTTGAGGGTGTCAGGAAAATGAATCCACCAACACCAGAGGTTGATGTCCCAAAAGGAAACAGAGGAGTTCTGGGACTTTATTCCAATAAAGGCAGAGCCCAGGGGGCATTCCCCTGAGGTGTCTACAATTTTTGGAGGATGCAGCCTCCATTTTATCCCAATTTCTCACCTTTTTAATCCCAATTTCCTAGCCACTCTTCCCTCTCTCTGTCCCCACTGGCTGAGGGACTTGAGAGATCCAGACTTCCCAGAACACCCAATCCCTCAGATTCCCCTCTAATGTACAACCCTCCCTTTTCATTTTTAATTCTTATGGAATTTATGGTTTCTCCCCATTGTTTCTTCCATCTTTCAATATCCAATCTCATTTCTCATCAAACCTACAGTTTGTTTGTAAAGGCAAATCCCTTTTTTCCATTTCTCAATCAGTAGAATCCTTCCCATGGTTTCCTTTCTCTCTCAGTGCTGGTTTTATCTCCCAGCAGCCCCACAGCTGGTTTGGAAACACAAATCCCTCACTCTTCTCACTGGGTTAGAGGGTTTCAGTTGTAAAAAAAAAAAAAAAAAAACAACAAACAAAAAAACCCCCTGAGATTAATCCTAAATCATCTCTGAGCTCTCAGGAGCTGCCCCAAGTGTGGGGTTTGTAGAAGGGACTGAGCCCTGCTGCCTCCCACAGTCACCTGCTCTAAACTGGATCCCGATTTGCTCAAAACTCAGTGGAAAAACTCCATCCTCTTCGTGCCACTAAATCAAGTTTCAATTTGCAAAGAGACCTGACAGCAGCTGAATTTTATCTTGTTTTATATTTGATTTCATCTTAACTTCAAGATTCTGCTTGCTGCACCATTCAGGTTTGAAAGAACCATCAAACACCTCTTGCAAATAATTCAACAGAGCAGAGCCACATGCGGAAAGATCTCAGCAGACATATTTAACCTTGTGAATCAGTTTCATTTCCTACATGTTTAGTGCTTTATGAAAATGCATGTTTTTTATCTGCATCTCCCAAATTCTTCATTGTATCGAGGCTTTTTTCATTGAAAAGATGTTCAAAAAGCTTGACTGATATTCTAATGAGCTCTTCTGCTGAATGCTGATCAGCATTAATGGGCAGACGTTCCTTGTAGCTGCTGTTTGACTTGAACGCTGTCAAAATAATCGAGGTTGTTACTCGTGCACCTCCAATTTACTCTCTAATGGTGCTTTAGTTGTTTCTGAAGTCATCCTTCAAAGATGATTTTAAGTGACATCTGTGTAGGCCTAAAGACCTGAATTGCCTTCTAAATCATATCCGCTTGTGCCCAGGGATTTAATTAAAATATTCTGAAATACAGAAAGAGGGAAAAAGCTTTGGAAGAGCTGGAAATAAGATTTCCCCCTACCCCCAGTCAGCAGCCGTGCTTGGAGAGACAGGGGACTGCTCATAAATATGCTCTAATTGCCTTAATGAAGTACATAATCACATGATATTGGAAAAATAGGATGGAGGTGATGTTTAATGGGATGAAAGAGTCTTTGCTAGTTCTAATTACAAGCTACAATTTCCAGGCTCTCATATCTGTCTTGAAACTTCGGAATTCTGGGTGTAGGACTGACATTTTGTACCTCTGGGTTTTGCTACTTAATAAAACACACAGGCAACTCAGCAGGGTTTTACCCCTTTTAAACAATCCCCAGCTCGATTGCCAAAGCAGATTATTTCGATTTAGGGGAGAAATAAGGGACAATTAGACAAGTGCTGGCACGGGTTAGGAATTTAAAATAGCTCAGAACTTTACTGTACTCCAACATTGACCAGAATGTGGTTTTTGTTATTTAAGAGATATTTAAAGTCCATTTACAAGGCTATTTTAAAGGAGAGCTGTTTAGTGGGAATGGTGGCATTCCTGCAAGGTTTTATCTGGTGATCTTGGAGCTCTTTTCAAGCCTTAAGGATTCTGTGAAAATCAAAGGAGTCCAGGTGCAGGACTGGGTTGTTAGTTACCCCTTGCTGGGTTAAGGGCAACAAATCCTGAATTCATGTGCCTGTGGAAACTCTGTTCTTCAAGTGATCAAGCTCAGAGTGGAACCCTCCTGCTGCAGTTGTCCCGAATTGCCGAAAATTTGCATGATTAAGGAGGAAAAAGTCCTTAAGCGATTGTTGCCAGGGGAACCGGCACCTTCCTATTCCCCTGGTGAGAACAAATGTGTCCCTTTTATTCCAAGCAAAGGGATGTGATGAATCACTCCAAGCCCATGTTCTGCTTGGAATATTACATTTGCCTTGCCGTGCTCCATGGCAGGAAATAATGGGAATGGCCTCACTGTGTTTTTAGAAGCAGAGAAGATAAATTCGAGGTAAACAACGAAAAAAATCTTTATATATTTACATGACATTCTTGGAAGTTATTGCTCATCCTTCATCCCAGGTGAAATATCTTTTAGAAGTTTCCAAGGAAAACATTGGTGTTGTGCTCTGAGCTGGATCCACTGCAAAGGGTGTCCTTCTTCTCTGGGAAGGACCTGTCTGCTCCAGCACCTCATTTCATCTTCTCTGGTTTAAACTCCAGGGAATAGAGAAATTGCTGTTGAACTCTCTTGAAGTTCTTAAATTTTGAGTTGCTCCTTAAAATTCTGTATAACCTCAGTTAAGTTTTCTTCTTATCCCTTTACTAGGTTTTGCTTTGGGTTTTTGGGGGGGTTTGTAGCGGTTTTGTTGGGGTTTTTTTGAGGTTGAAGAACTTTTCATCAGGTTCTTCCAGGTCACAGTAAAGGACAGATCACAACCAGGAGTAGCTGGACAATATCTGAGTGAAACTTGTCAAGAAGTGGCAAAAATCTTCAGCGGTATGGAGGAAATATAAAAACAAACAAAAACTACAAACAAACAAGTAAAAACACAACAAGGAAACCCAAATTAGCAACAACCAAACCTTCCACAATCCCTTTCTAAACATTTCCTTCATCCTTTCCTTCAGGAGACAACTCATGGATATCTTCTCTGTGTCACAGCATCCACTGGTGGTTGTAGCCTGTAAAAGCTCTTTTCTCTACTATTTGACAAAGAAATGAGAAGGAAAAATGCAAACCATTTTTCTTTGTACTCTCATCACATTTCCAAGACTACATCTGCCCCTTCTCCTTTTTTCTTCTCTAATGGTCTTGAGCACTAAAACTTCCATGATTGTGTTTTTCAGGCACTACTGGTTTAACAGAAATCCTCACAGGCTATTATATTTCTGAAATATATATTTCAACCCATATCCATATAAAAACATTAATTTTTAAAAGGTTTGGATGTTCATCTTATCAGAGCAGTGCTTGAAATAAAAAAAAAAAGGAATAAAAGATTCAAGCTTGAGATACAGAACACTTTTTTGTAGAATATGGGACAAAGAAGGATATTAATGTTTGAAGTGATTTTAGCTTTCCTGCACTCTTTGTGTGTCTTTAGCATTCTCTGCTCTCTCTAATCTCCACTGCATCACTCAGTTCTTTTAATCCTTTGTGCTGCACTTTCTGGGTATCGAATGTGCTTTTTGATGCTCAAAACCCTTCACTCTCAGACATTTGCTCTTCAACGGAACAGTTTTGATACCTGGATAGGGAACAAGAATAAAGGAGTGCAAACAGTGTAAGAAAAGTCAGGAGTGAAGACAGAAGAAAGGGGCTCTAATGAGAAAGACGGTGAAGGTACAGTGCCAGCATTGAGAGGAGATGAAAGTCTCTGTAAATTGAAATAACAAAGTATTTGTTATTCTAAGGAGCTCAGCATCTAGTGGAGCAGTGGTCTTGGAGCCTTCCAAGGCCCACCCCCAGGATTTCAATTCCTTCTCATCTCCCTAAGGAAGGCAATGATTGCTCAGGTTTGAGCAAAGCTGGGAGAGTGTAAATGTGTCCCACCAGGATCTGAGGGGGGCCAAGGCAAATTCTGCACCTGAACTTGGCCCTGGCTCTTGTCCTCGTCAGAGCCCTGCTCTGGGATGACGGGCACTGCCTTCAGCTCCCTTGGATTGCCCTTGGTCTCCTCATGGCATCACAGAGGGGTTTGGGTGGAAGGGACCTTCCAGACCATCCTGTTCCACCCCTGGATGGGCAGGGACACCTTCCACTATCCCAGGGTGCTCAACATCCCACCCAGCCTGGCCTTGGACTCTGGATAGTCTCAGCAAAGCTAAGCAGGTTTGCATCCCTTGTTTTACATCCCTCCCTTAACAGAGGCACTCTCATTATTAGGGGATCAGCTGGTTTTACCCTGAATTCCTTCCCTTGTAGTTTCTGATGTGACCTGTGCCGCTCTACTCCAGGGATTCTTCCTTCAAATAACATCCTTAAACATCTACGTAATCTTTGGAGACTTAGCATCTCAATAACTGAATAACTTTTCAATAACTTTTCACTTTTCCAGCAGTGCAGAGGTGTCTGAGTGCAAGCCCCATGTGAGGTATGAAACTTCCAGACCAGGATAAAAGTGTGAATCCCAATATCCTGAGCAGGAAGGGATACACAAGGATCAGAGTCTAACCCCTGCCCCTGCACAGACCCCTCCAACAATCCCATCCCTGGGAGGGTTTTCCAAAAGCTCCTGGAGCTCTGGCAGCCTGAGGAATGTGCCCATTCCCTGGGGAGCCTGGGCAGTGCCCAGCACACTCTGGAGGAAGAATCTTTCCCAAAAATCCAACCAAAATCTCCCCTGGCACAGCTCCAGCCATCCATGAGTGCTACCTCACAACATCAGCACTTTTCCTAATTTCATCACTGCAACACTGTTGTCTCTGTCAGTAATTCTACCTTGAAAAGCTGACAGCTCTTGTGCAAATAATCTTTTGTAGAAGATGGACCTGAAATTAAGATCTTAGGGAACTTTTAGGGACCTAATTATGAGCCTCAGAAAAGGTGTATCAACTGGATTATAAAGCTGATTGTGCTAGTGGCACAAGGAGAAAATCTGAATTAACTGAGGGAGCTATAGTTTTTAATTGTACTTTTTATCACTCAGAAGACTCATTAAAGAAGTCATAAAGACTGTAAAAACCATTCCAGGAGATTTCACTTTTTAAAATTGAAAAAGGAGCAAGACACGGGGAAAAAAAAAAAAAAAAAAAAAAAAAAAGCCAATGGAGCTCTCTTTTTGTCTGAGCTTGTTATCTGCAGGTAAATTTTTTACTGGGTTCATTTCACTTTTAATTCTTAATCTATATTCAAACCTAAGTGTAATAGCAAGTGCAAAAGAGGAGAATCATGGAAGATATGTCTTTGGAAAAAAAAAAAAAAACAAACCAAAACAAATGCTTGGTGGATTTTTTCCCCCTCATCTAGAGTGAGAATTGTCCATAAACCAAAAGAGTGTCTAAACATTTGGATTTAATTTGATGTCAGATTTTATAATAAATATAAAATAAAGCAATGATATAGGGAAGGTGTTTTATTTACACACACATGTTATAGAAAGTAAAAGGAGCAGAAGAATTTTTCCTCCTCCAGGAACAAAGAATGATCCCAAATTGAGCAGCTACTGAAAAAAGAGGCAGTCAGTTGATTGCCAGAGTCAGGATGTTCCCCTGGGAGGGATTTCTTGGAGCAGGAAGGTTGGAGGAGCAGCTGCAGAAGGCAAGGGAGTCATGGAAGGAGAGACAAACACTCCTGCAAGAAGGGGTTGTCAGGAAAATGAATCCACCAACACCAGAGGTTTCTGTCCAAAAAGGAGACAAAGGAGTCCTGTAACTTTATTCCAATAAAGGCAGAGGCCAGGGGGCATTCCCCTGGGGTCTATCCAATGTTTGGAGGATGCAGCCTCCATGTTATCCCAATTTTCCACTTTTTTATCCCAATTTCCCACCTTTTTATCCCAGTTTCCTGACCCCATTTCCCTCTCTCTTTCCCCACTGGCTGAGGTACTTGACAGGTTCAGACTTCCCAAACACCTGATCCCTCAGATTCCCCTCTAATGGAGAATGCTTAACCCTCCCTTTTCATTTTTAATTCTTATGGAATTTATGGTTTCTCCCCATTGTTTCTTTCATTTTTCAATATCCAATTTCATTTCTCATCAAACCTACAGTTTGTAAAGGCAAATATCTTTTTTCCATCCCTTAATCAGTGGAATCCTTCCCATTGTTCCCTTTCTCTCTCAGTGCTGGTTTTATCTCCCAGCAGCCCCACAGCTGGTTTGGAAACACAAATCCCTCATTCCTCTCAGGACTGAGATCTGAATGCCTGCCACTCCTGGTGATTCCAGCAGCAGCTGGAGGCACTTGGGGAGGTTTCTAAAGCTGCTGAGCATCACTGGAGCCGAGCAGAGTGCTCTAAATATGCTTTGGATCAGGCTGAGAGCATGAAGTGAGCTGCAAAGAGCCTTGCCCTTGAAAAGGTCATTTGTGGAGTCGGGCTTTAATGTGTGACCCTCCTGGTGTGTGCACATTTGAGCACCTTCATGCCAGCCCTAAAGAACACAAGTGATTCCTCCCAAAAGGAGCAAACAGAATGTTCTTCATCATGTGTTGTCCTTCTGTTCCATCCACGGACCTGTGGGAAGTGCAGGATGTGGGGTTTGCAACGAAATTATGCCCAGCAGCATCCTCAGAGTGTGGAGTACAGGAATATTATAGAGTGAATTTATTCTTTCAAGTCAGCCAAGAGTTGCTTCTTTTTCAAGCATTCTGCTGGAGTATGAAGGAGTTTTGTAGATGGGGATTCAATTAACCAGAGCCTTTCCAAATTCAGCTAGACTTGAAGTCAACCCAAGGCAAAGTTCTTGGATTTGGGGCGTTTTTAGTTGGCTCTGCTGAGAGTGGCTGGAAATAGAGGGGCTTGAGGATGGTGAGGGAGCTTTGTGCTGTGAGATGTGATGGTAAGGAGTTTGTGCAAATACTTCACCCAGTGCAAATAAATGACAGAAAAATATCTAGCACAGGACAAACATGGAAATATTCTTACTCATGGCATCATCATGGAATCTTGGAATGGTTTGGAACCATTTGAAACTTAAAGAATCTCTCATTCCAGTCCCCCACTGTGGGAAAGAACACCTCCCACTAAACCAGGCTGCTCAGAAAAGCCAAAAGAGAAAGACTCTGTTGGTTCCTCAAAGGGAGTATCAACTTGAGTATTAAGCCATTAAAAACCTCTAGGTATTATCAGTTATTAACAAAACCTTCTGGAAAACACTGTTTTTATATTAATAAAATCAAGGGATAATTGGAAATTCCTTTGATGTTTTACTTGCTGATCATTAAAATAAGACACTTCAGGAAAGACTATCCTGTTGCATAAACAAGAGTGCTCCTGCTGTTTTCCAGACTCTGACACTCTCCATTCCTTCACATTTCTGCTTTTGTTCACAGAACAAAAAGAAAATTGCAAGCTGATTCATAAAGGGCTGGGTTTTCTACCCATGAGCAGCCATGTGTTAATTGACTGCACTGGGATCCCTCTTGGTGCCAGAGAAGACTTTGTGTGTGCAAAGGAAATTGTTCAAGGAGAAAGTTGTTCTTGGCAGATTTGTCTGTAAGTTGTGTTGCTGTACTTTGTCAACAGCTGGTTAAAAATACTTTAGGAATAAATATTTTAAGTGAGTAAAATTGGTACCCTTTCAGTGTGTTAGCTCTAGTGGAGGCAAATATATAGATGCTGGGGGAGTATGGATTGAGGTTTTCCCTTGCTTTAGGAGCTTCCAGATCATAATGTTCAGCATTAAAAAATATGAGAAATAAAAAGATAGAGTGCTTCATTTCTTGTTTAAATCATTATTGCTTAATTTCTAATTTATACCAATAATTGAATAGTGGTGATTTTTTTTTTTTATTTATTTATTAGCTGTACAAAGAGACATCACAGAATTTTCTAGAAGAGTTTGTGAAGATTGATTCTCTGTAACCAATATCAGCTGCTCAGAGATGATCCCAAATGTATATTACACCTATTTTTTTTTAATATTACTTTTGCTGCTCAGAATCCTCCTTCCTCTCTCTGTTCATTATCCCAGAGTGCCTGAAACCAAATCAGCAAACAGTACCCAAAGTTTGTTCTTTCTGCATAAAGAAAAAGGCAAAAGGCTGCAGATTTCAAAGGAAACTTCTGTACTTAACAATCTGGGAACATGTAGAAAGGTATTTGAAACTATAGCTCAAGGCAAGGAGGAACAGGATTTCAGTCTGCTCGCAATCCCTTCTGAGTGTCAGGCTGAGTTTGAGATGTGTTCTCATCCTGGGCTCTCAAATATGCAAAATCACCACCTTGTGGAGCAAAATAATGATGAATAAACAGAAATTAATGTGCTGGAACTTAAAATCTTGTAGCTGGCTAAGCTGCCAATAGTGAAATGGCAGCTGTTGGTTTCCATACCTATAGTATAGCAATTTTTGGGTCCTAAAAAATAAAATTCAAAGCACGGACGTAGCCAGAAACTCCAGTGTAGAGTGTAAGTTAAGAATATGTTACAAGTTGGGCATCTGAGGGGTAGATCAAGAAGTAAATCCTACTTATGACCCAGCAGATGATAATTAATTCTAATTTTCCCAGCATCCATTGATCCCTCCAAGGAGATATTTTGTGTCTCCAAGACTATCTTGGTGCAGTATTTGAGAGGAGATTCCAAACTTTGCCCTGTGGGGCTGGGTGTGACTTGCAGTGCAGACAAAGGGCTCTTCCTCCTCCTGCTGAGGACTAGAACAGGTTTTGTGTGGGTGGGAATTGTATCTAACTCAGGCAGTGCAGTCCTCAGTGAACACTGAATGTGTTATTGGACACCTGCTGGATAAATGGGTATTTTTGAATTAACATTTGGCCTTCTGCTCTGCAGCGTGGCCTTTGCACTGTGGCTTTTGTGCCTCAACAAGGCAGGGCCCTAATGCTGAAAAATTCCCTGTGTACAGTATTATCACCTTAATTTCTGCTCCTGATTAAACAGGAGTAAAAGTGCCCAGCTGGTAAATTTGAGGTTCTAATTCACATTAGAACCATGTGAATATTTGCTGCTTGTTGACAGTCTGTTTTATCAGGTTTGTCCAAGCTGGGTTTGAGGGTGGTTCTCATTGTTCTAAAGTGTTACATTCCTCCAGGATAGTCTTAAATATCTGAATGGATCTTTAGATCATGGAATCATTAAGGTTGGAAAAGACCTTTAAGACTGAGTTTAACCATTAAATCACCGTCAAGCCATGGCTCATATCCACACTTTGCTTGAGCACTTCCAGGGGTGTGACTCCACCACTGCCCTGGGCAGTTCCAATGCCTGACCATCTCAGTGAAGACATTTCCCTTAATATCCAATCTAAACCTCCTCTGGCTCAGCTTTAGACCATTCCCTCTTGTCCCGTTCCTTACTGAGTGGGATGTTTTACTTGGGGTTGTGGAAAGCTTCCTTTGCACTTTTAGGAATCAGCAGATTCAGACCAAGACCCTGAATTCAGATGCTCCCATTTCTTAGGGGACAGGTTCAAAAAGCCAGTTACTTTTTCACTCACTGCACCAGATGCCCTGTGCTCATGTGTGTTTTCCACAGCTCTGATCCTGCTGAAGTGGTTAAATTTAGCTGATGGTAGACTGTTTGTACTTAAGGATTTTTTCTTTTTTTTCCCTTTCCACCCCCCTTGCTGTGTAGGCTCGTGGTACAAGATTGAACACGACTGTTTTATAGTGGTTTAACAAGTTCCTGCTCGCCAGCTGAGCTTCTCTCCCTGATTCTGCAAGTGCGGGGAGCTCCACTTCACTGAGCAATAAATGCACTCCCCTAAACCCCCTCTGGCCATGCCACAGTCAATGTATTTCACCTCCCAGTTGCACAGGGCGAGTACTGGCCATGGGATGAGTAGAAACAGCTCAGCAGGCAGCTCAGACAGCTGTGAGGAATCCTTTGTCCTCTACTTTCATGGACTGGAGCATCCTGATTTTTAATCTTTTTTTTTTTTTTTTTTTTTTTTTTTGTGTGGGAGAAGAAGTGTTTTCTTTTTGGAAATTAACATTTTTTTTTTTCTTTTAATTCTGAATCTGGAGCTCTGAAAAATCCAGATGCAGTTGCTAGAAGAATGTAGGCAGCTGGCATCTGAGCTCTGACACCAACAGCTCTGCTCCATATGGCCCAGCATCAGCACCAGAGAATTTTAACAAGTGAGGAGAACAAACAATCCATCAAGCCTAAGTACTGTTCATTTCTTATTTTTTAAGGGGAGCAATTTGTACGGCATCAAGACACATTGTTGTTCCCAGTGACTTCTCCTCGGGAGCATTTCTTCCAGGCTGACTTGTAGCAGAAACACTGCTATGATTTCCTTTGCAAAAACATTCAGAGTTCTGCTGGAACAACAATTTCTTGAAGACTTCTTCATTTCGGATAAAATGCACAAATTAACCTCATGGTTGATGAAGCAGTGGGGACTGAAGCTGCAGCTTCAGCACAGCAGCTCAGGTGCACAAAGGCAAAAATGTCCTGGTAAGGAGCTCAAATTGTGCCAGGGAAGGTTGGGGTTGGATATCAGGAGGAATTTTTTAATTTTTTCCTTTTCTTTCTTCTCAGGAGCTGCCCAGGGAGGTTTGGAGTGCCCATCCCTGGCGGGGTCTGAGGAAAGCCTGGATGTGGCACTCAGTGCTCCAGGCTGGGGACAAGGTGAGGATCAGGCACAGATTATCATTTCTCTGTCCCATTATCATAAAAACAGTCAGTGTGAAAGTGGAACACCCAGTAAGGCTGTTGAGAGTCTGGAATTTGCTACAGGTAAAACACCACAAGTAATTTTTGCTCCCTGCCCCAGCGCAGAGTAATTAATAAACAAACAGGAACATAAAACACCCAACCAACAACAAAAAAAGCATCTGCAAAAGCAAAGTATCTCACAATTAAACCTGTGAAAATCCTATTTTTTTTTTTTTTTTGAACCTTCGTTAAACCAAAAGCACAAATTCTTTACCAAGTTGAGATTAATTATTAAATCTAAGAGTCCTCTCATGATTTGTATGTGGGAGCTGTCATTGCTTGACTGATCTCTCTTCTGACTGGGTTTTGAAAGACACAGGTGCTGTTTTGGGCATTTCCTTTATCTTTCTAAAACTCTGCTTGAATGTTATCTTAACTACTAAGGAGACAAACTTTACAATGCAAATTGGTCCTAAATTCGACAGATGGAAATCTTCAGAGTTTGAAGTTCCCAAATTAAGCTGCATCCCTTCAACAGCAATAGCACAAAGAAAGTGTTATTGTGTGAGAGAATCTATGTTCTGTAATTTACAATAACTGAGTAATGATGTGGTAAGGATGCAATTAGATCTCATTTGCTTATGTAAGTGAGCTGAATAAAAAAGATCAATATTCAGTCTACACCTAGTGTGAAAAACAATTAGTTTAATTGACAAAAAACCTTCTGCTTCAGCTAATTATATAAAAATGACCTAATACTCATGCAAATTAAGATTATTAATAGTACATGAGTATTTTTAATTACATAAATTGTCTTACCTGTGATATTGTATTCTCTCTGTCAACTTAAGGATTTCAATTTTAAGAAAATTACATTTATCCTTGGTTTCAAGATGTTCTATATTGCTTCTAAGTTAGAAATGAAGCTATTTCTCTCACTCTGAACTGTTGTGGGAACAGTGGGTCATTAAAATTTGCTGTTCCAACCATCCAGATAACAATTAATCCAGAAACAAAGAGGACAAACAAATCTGATGTCCTGAGATGCTTGATGTGGATGACATGGATAATTTCCCTTTATTGCCAGAGCAGACAGTGATGGGAAGGGGGACAGGGCTCCTTCACAGAAAGTTCAGAGCACAAAAATTAGATTTCTCTTCTGAATTATCTCTGAAGGAAACTCTTCAGTCAATGAGAAGAGACACCTTAATTTGTGATTTTTATCTGTAATGAGGCTGTGCTGGCCTCTCCATAGCATGATGGAGTGTCAGGACTATGGCTTTAAATTATTTTTTAATTTAAAGATAACTGCCACACATTGCCTGGCCTGTCGAGGACACAGAGGAACAACCCTGCCCTTCCTCGTGACAGGAGGACAAGGATGGAGGCAGTGACATCTTTAGCCTGTCAGGGCAGCAGGGAACAAGCCCTTCCCATGGAGGGTGTTGTGTGGAATGCAGAAACACATCCCAAGACCTCCTCCCATCTCTGCTGATTGCCACTTCTCTGGTGCAAGGAAGGGCTCCTCATGGAATCTTTGGGTTGGGAGGGACTGCAGGATCATCCATTTGCATCCTCTGACCCCTCCACTGCCCCAGGCTGCTCCAAACCCCAATGTCCATCCTGGCCTTGGGCACTGCCAGGGATCCAGGGGCAGCCCCAGCTGCTCTGGGCACCCTGTGCCAGTTCTTCCCAGCTTCTGGCCATGAGCAATAGTCCTCTGGAGACCCCAGTGATTGCCCTGTGGATATCTGGGCTCCCATCATCAGCTGAGAAGTTAATTAATTGGTGATGGCAACCATCCAGTGCTGTGAGTGAAGATCTGGGCAAAGCTGAGAGGCAGTGTGGGACTGTTTCATCCCTGTTCCATTCCTGTTCCATTCCTGTTCCATCCCTGTTTCATTCCTGTTCTATCCCTGTTCCATCCCTGTTCCATCCCTGTTCCATTCCT
>CM031868.1:18433792-18462937 GCA_018697195.1 Certhia americana | reverse complement strand
CCAGATTGGATCCAGGGAGGAATGTTTGGCTCCTGCCCTGGCTGCAGCATCTCCCAATGCTGATGGAATTTTCTCAGTGCCATTCCCTGGCCCATCAGCAGGAGATCTGTGGCTGGAGGGAGGATGGGTTGTGAGGAGATCAGAAAACTGCCCCAGCTGGTTTGGGACATTGGCCATGGACAGACAATTACCCCACCCCAGTTTCAACAGATGATGACAAAATCCACAGTTTTGGTGATATTTTGCACTGACACCCATTACAAGACATTAAATCCCCCCCACCTCATATTTGTCCCTCAAAAAGCTCAAAACCTGCCTTAAATGGAGTTTTCCAGTACTGAATGCCCCCCAAAAATAAAACTGTAAATGGAGCTAAAGTATGACCCATGATGCTGGAATGTAGAAAACCAAGGAATGTTTTAGGAAGGGTTTAGGGATAGCTGGAATCTCAGTTTCTTGGAGCAGTGCAACTGCTGAGTGAATCCTGCCTCAAAGCCCAGCATCCACTTGGCTCCTGCACAGATCAATGTCAGGGCATCCTCAGCCTTCCCCAGCTTCAAACACAAAAGTAAGTCTGACTCTTTTAATCCTCCATCAGGTCCAGAATGATTAACATTTATTATGGAGCCACTTAATAGCCAGTGGCCATCCAGTCAGAGGAGATTTATATCTCCTTACAACAGCTTAATGTGGACTTATGCTCCCCCAGGGTCCCTTGTCCAGCTGAGTGGCCAAAATGAACATGTTCAGGACTCTCTTACTCTCAGCAAACTCCAGACCCAGTGGCTACTTGCACATTTTAATCTGATTTATCTTGTCAAGGATAATGCCAATGCCAAACTGAGCTGCACCAGCAAATCTTGTGCAGGGTCCTGCCTGCCAGAAACTCTGCTTGCAGAGGCTGCCCTGAGCTGTCAGAACTGGGGGCTCTGATCTGCAGAGCTTTGTCTGACTCTGAGTTATCATTTGGGTAGAAAACAAAGTGGATCTCTGTCAAACTTTGGGTTTGGGGCATTATTGAGCAGCCCTCGTTCTTCTCATTTAGGGTTAGGAAATATTTAATGTAAAACCTTCAGGTGTCCTTGTGTGGAGCCCAGATTCAGAGCCCTGAGCATCTGAGCTGAAGGATAATATTGGTATTGGGTGTACAGGACATGTAATTGTTATTATTTTATGCTAAGTATAAATTCACAATATTTTGAGTCTACATCCAGAGGTAATAGCTGAGTATCACAGCTACATTGCATGGCAAATAATGCAGTAAAATGAGTGTGCTTCAGAAATCAGCCAGAGACAACATTTTCTTCAAGCCCTACTCTGAAAGTCTCTGTATTTGTTTATTTTTACACTCTTTGCAATGAGGGAATCATCCTTATTTATGATGGAAACATTCTTCAGTCAAAGCCTCTAATTTTTAATGAGTACGTAACTACTCCATCCTGGAAAAAACAACCACTAAAAAACATTTCAGATTTCTTTTTCTGGATCTGATGTTTGCCAAAAGCAGCTGACTGAAAAGTTTTCTCTTTTGCTCAGAAGACAGGGAAGCAATCTCTACTTCAATTGGCAAGCTGGTAGATGAAAACTTCCTTTTTTTTCTGTTGGCTTTGGCTTGGGCTTCTTGAGCAGCAAAGGGCAAATCTGATCCTTCCACTGGAGCTCTGTAACATAAGGAGTGATCCCTAAATCATTCCCTTGCCCTGATTCTGAGGAGTGATTCCTAAATCATTCCCTTGCCCTCTCACCCATCTCAGATGAGGTGATTGCTCTTGCATTTAGATTGTTATCCAGAAATTCTCAGCTGCTCCTTGCCTGCTCTGCTGCATGCAGCTGCAGAGGAGAATGTCTTGAAATCCTTGGATTTCCATTCTGTCAGATCTTGCCTGCAGTCAAGTTTCCTGTAGAATTATTTGTACCCAAATTAGTGCAGCCTAACCAGCAGGACTCCAGGAGCTTCCTGGCTCCCTCATTTCACTTCTCTGTTGTCCCACAAGGTGCCTTGGCTTCTCCAGCAGTCAGGAGAAGCTGTGGCAGTTCCACCTGAGGTGTTTTTTTTTTTCTTCTAGGAAATGGGCAGGCTCCCCAAAGCATCTATTTCTGTGCCACCCAGAGCAGAGCTATTTTGGTGTGAAGCATAAACGACATCAGGTTGTATTAAAAAAGGCAGGAGCTGTCCTGATTCCCCACCTAAGCGAATGTGTTGAGCCCCAGTGCTCAGAAGGAAAACAGAATGTACTTTGTGCCCATAATCAGCATGTTTCCTGCAGCCTGGCAAATGGTTTATGATGTTATTCACAAGCGTCGCACCATCAGGAGCAGTCCTGCATTTCAACTTAATTGAGCCACTGCTATGACACAGCCAAGCTTTTCAAGTGGTAAAATTGTAATTACAGAGAGTGCTTCTCTGGCATTTTCCATCGGGTAGCTGCTTGCAGAATATGAAGCCCTCAGAATACATCTGTGAGGAAGATTTTCCTGGGGAAACTTTGCGTTCGTGTTTCCTGTGCCAAGCTCCTGACTCCTTAGGAGGGATGGTTTGGGGTTGGACTTGATGATCCTGGAGTTCTTTTCCAAGTTCAGTGATTCTCTGTGCCTTGAACTGGAGCATTCTTACTCCATTTCCTCCCATTCCTGCCACAAGGCCACCCTTCCCTTCGAGGGATGGCTTGTGCCAGGAGCTCAGAGCTGAGGTGACACCCCCTGTATTCCACAGCCAGGCATAAGGAAAATGGAAAACTTGTGGAAAATTTGTCATGGGCTCACTTTTCTCTGTTATAATAGACCCTTGAGCAGCCAGCTATGGAGTGTGGAATTTTCTGAACCTTCATGATGCACATACCACTGAGAGAGAACAGCATGGAGCTGGCAGTGGGGCTGGAGCTGCAGTTAATTATAGATTTGTCCCAGCAAAGGTGTGTTCAAACAAAGGTCACAGTTTAAAGCTATCATTGCTCTATTCTGCAGAATCAATCCATCCATCTTTCAGGGGGAGGCAGAGTGGCTCAAGTGCTTGTTTGCATCAGGAAATATGGACTAAAAATGAAAATGAATGGTTTAAATTCCTTCCTGCTGTGCTGAGCCAGGAGTAGAGCTGGGATAGCTGTGCAGGCTGGGAGAGTGCAGAGGGAAAATAATGAGAACAGGGAGAAGGGGCAGCCTGTGTAACCAGGGATCTCCTTCCTATGCTTCATCAATTTGTGCCGGAGAACAGAACCCTTGGGCAAGGTTGGATTTCCAGGGTGCTGTGGAAACAACTGGAGTGACTGAACTCCTCAGAGCACAGGTATTGTTGGAGTTCTCCCACTCTCACAAGTCTCTCCCTGACAGGGGAGGCCTTTTCCCAATTCCATGTTAATTTAAAAGTCAAACTGGACTCTTGGTTGTTCTCACTCTCCAGGTTGGTTATTATTTTCTGAGAAGCAATTTCTGCACAACAGGCTTTACACCAGCTTGGTGTGGGGGAGAAAAGGCACCAAAAAGCCCCAAACACACAGAATCAAGGTTCTCTTCAAGAGAATTCACCCAATTCTCACCAAGAACAGACATTATTTCTACTTTTCTACCAATAAAGAATTAAATTTCTATTTATGTGACACTGTGGCAAATTGTGCCTAATGTTCCTGTGTCCCCAACACTGCAGAATGTGCAGGAGATGGAGGAGGAAGAAGCCTGAAACCCACAAGGATCCTCCAGTTTGTCTCTATCTCCTTACCATGCTAACAAACCCAAAAATCTCAATTTTCTCCCCGTGTGATCAATTCCATATTCTGCTCCTATCTAACTGCCATTCTGGAAAGTTCTGTTCCATCCCAGAGCCTGGGCAGCCCTTTCCATGGCTGAAGGTTAAAAGCAGTGTTTGTCAGAGTGTTTGGATCCTTCCAAACCTGCAGAGGAATATTCTCTGCATTCTGGGTTCCAACAGGCACCATGGGGGCTGATACCCAAATCATCTGCCTCCTCTTTGCCTCTACATGACAAACCCACTCTCTCCTGCTTTCAAATACCCTCCAGCTTTTGTAGTTTCAGTGTGGATTTTGATGCTGGCTGGTTTTTTTTCCCTCTTTACCTTCAGCTGTTGCCTGCTCTGCTGTTCCATTGCTGTGAAAAGCTCTGGGATATCACCTGACACGCTGCACTCCTGGAGCTCCATCGATGCAAATCATTTCTGGCCTTTCATCCCAGACAGTCTGGCACTATAATTGCTTGGTTCTAATATTTCCTCTCCCAAGGCTATCAATTCGTTTTCAATTTCTCCACCTGTTGGGTTGGTTCAGGTATCCCACAGGGTTTTGTCCTAGGCATCCTCTCCTTCATTTATTATGCTCCCAGCTCTGGAGCACGGGCACCCTGAAGCATTTTTACACACAGGATTCTATGGCAGGGCTCTTTTGTTTGCCAGAGATTTTGGCAGGAATTGAGGAGAGTTTTCATCTTTATTTGCTCCATGCGAGCCTTGCTGTGAAGCTGGTTATTATTGCACTGCATAAATCTGAATTTTTGCACCGATTTTCTGGTCAGGAGTGTGCTGTGAATGTCCAGTGCCACAGCACATGCTGAGGGTGGGGGAGAGCACCTGAAAAAAAGGGCTTTGCAGGTGATGGTTTCCACATAATTCACCTGCCTTTCCTGTGGCTAACCTTGAAAATTACTTTGGGAGATGATGGGAAGAGGCTAGATTTTGCTTTCTGCAGTGTGGATTTCAAAAAGTAGAGTTTAACTCAGGGGCAGGCATTGGGAAATAAGCTGGAATCACATAGATAAAGAGAGCAGGAGAAAAAAAAAAAGGCTGTCCTCTTAACCAGGGCTCAGGGGCTGCTGCTGTACTGTCCTGGTGGAGACTGGAATGAGACTAGAAGGAAAAGAAGCAGTGAATCACTTCTGTCCTTGGAATTTGAGGCTTTTTAGCCATGCATCTGAAATAAATATCTAAAATATCGTGTAAATTAGTGTTCTGAAGGTTGATATAGTAGGTTGCTGACTGGAAAAGCTCTGCAAACTAGAAGTGGAAAAAATCCAGAGGCATGGGAGCCACACAGATATTTTTTCAACTCTGTTCCATATAAGTGAGAGATTTTCTCTGTTTTCCATAGGATGCAAGATGTGCTTTGCATTGGGGTTGTCCCTGTTTTCCAGGAGAGGAGCAGAAGGAGGTGGTGTCATCCTTGAACAATTTAAAACATCCATTACAGAGTTCCAGACTTTCTTCTGAGCTCTGTGTAGGTATTTCATTGTTTGGATGAGCCATCTAAGGAGGAATTTTACTCCCTGTGGGTTTATTAAGGGCTGAAAAGGGCTTTTAGGGCAGCCTGTAGTCCCATAGTTATGAGTACAGGTAAGCACAGCAGAAGAAAAGCAGCAAAAACTGTGTTTGTGTGAAAAACAGTGAAAAAAACCTGAAGCCCCCACTCTTTTCAGGGTCTGCTCTGTCGTGTCTTGATAAAAATGTTAAGAAAATAACTTCTATGCAAGACAAATCTCAGTCACCTTGGTGGCACTGGCTGTTGCTAAATTGCCTTCTGTATAACCTACAATTTTTTACTCTTTCTACTCTGATCTATTAATACTAAAATATTGATGAATTCTTTGTCTTATCTATCTTCCCTTTCTTCTAGCAGACAGAGCAAGTAAAAATAGCTGGAGCAGTGGGTTTTCTGGTTCTGCTGTGGTTCAGGCAATTCAGGCTTTGATTTGTGTGACCCAGCAATGTTTGGGGCAGGAGGGCTGAGTGAGAGAGGGAGTGAAAGCAAGCCTTAAATCTCATAGTAAAATGCTTGTTCTGCTCTTTCTGCTGAGGGGGATAAAGGAAAAAAAAAAAGATAAACAGCAGAGCCATTACAAGTTGGCCTGAGTCCAATCCCTTAGTTACATCTATGCCTTTAACTCTGCCTGAGAAAGTCATTTTAAAGAAATACAGTTATTACATGCATTAGTCCTTGCATCCTGGGAGGTACATCTGTACTCTTCAATCTTTCTGGATTACCTCAAATGTTTCCTGAAGGCTTTTAAATCCAGGGAAGACCAATCTGAGAGAAGTCTCGCTGCAATCCTTTTCTTTTTCTGGCTCTGCAGGCAGAAAAAAATCTGCAAGAGGCTCACAAACTATGCTTTAAAAAACAGGAAAACTGAGATGGAAAATTCAAAATGGTCTGTAAAAACACTGCAGACAGGGAATTTGACAGGAGCAGAGCTTCCCCCTGGAATAAAGTGTGATTAACTTCTCGGACTCTGGTCTCTAATCAGAGTTTTCTGAGAATGCAGGCCATGGGCTCAGCTGGGCAGAATTATTGTGGCTTCCCTGATTTCAGTGGATATGTCTCAGTTTACTGCTGCTGAAAACGGGACTGAGCAGCATCAGTGTGCACAGCCTTCAAAATACACCCTGAATCAGCCCCTTGATTCTGATAATACCTTATTAGTCTTTCACTGATGAAACTCAGTGCTGCTGTTCCCACTTTACCTCAATGAGAGCTGAGACAGAAGCAAGTCCAGCATCACCAATCACTTGGATTCTGGTTTTGGGCATAGGGCTGCAATGTGATCAGAGATAATTGCCCAGTGTTTGGTGTTCTGAGGCTCAAAATAAGCTAAAATTGAACTCTTTGTCCTAAAGCATTTCTCAGTAAACAGCCACTCTATTTGCTTGGACTCGTACCAAGACCCCAATTATGTTTTGTAAAGTGATTAATCCAAAGGCCATTTGTCTGCTGATGCTGCTGGTCCTGCTGATGCCTCTTGGAAAGTCTCTGGACCTGCTCCATGTCTCTTCCCCTGCTCCTGGTGTTGGAATTCCAGCTCTGGGCCACGGTGATTGTGGCATCTTTCTGTCCTCTGGTCTGGCTCCCGTCTTCTCCAGGAAGAGGCAGATAATGAGCAGGGCTGGGGATGGTCAGCTGGAGGAGGTGGTCAGGCCACCAGGTTCCCCCCATGGCCAGAGAGCTGTGCCCTCATCCAAGACAGACTTCTGGGCAGATGCTTTGCCTCGATTAGTGGAGAAATATGAATTAAAATATAGTCTTTGGTGCATTTTGATTGGAAAGAGTGAGGAGATCCATAAAATTGCTTATTGTGGCAAATTCTGTGTTTGCTTTTTCTGTGTAGAATTCCCCCAGAAGAGCTGTGAGGGACTGGAATCATAGAATTGATATGGCTGGAAAAGGACTTTGAGATCATCAAATTCAGCACTAAAAATTCACCAGGAAGAAGTTTACCTGCAGGATTAGGATTTTCAGGAGTTCATTCCTGCCTCCTCTTTCTTTAATTAACTCTAAAAATTCACTGGAGTAAACAAAATTCATATGCCACAGGTATTCTTTTGGAGGATTCCTTCAAAGAAGCATTGACCATTCCATGAGAAAAATCCTGTGGCATTGGCATGTATATTCTGAGAGTCCTGGTAACTCACGGAGAGCTGCAGTGGGTTTATGTGTGAAAATTGTCCCAGCACAGGATCAGTCACTGCAGTTCATCTAGATGGGATACACAGAAATTAAAATCTCGAGCAACAAAAGAATGATAGAATTTGGTTTTATATTGTGTGGGACTTCCCTGCTATTAATTTGATTTTTAGCTTTACAGACAACTTCCCTTATGATGTCAGCATGGAGCTTTCCCCCCTTTGGTTTAGCTTATGGCAAAAAAACCCTTTTTTTTTTCTCTTATGAATTGTCCAATTCAAAGCTCAGTGGTGGCATCATGTATCACAAGTCACTTGCCATGTCACCCAGAGCTTAAGGGCACATGTCTTTTATGTGATCTGCCAGCACTTCTGAACAGATTTAGGATGTACTTGTGCTTTCTTTTTAGCCTCAGCTCTTACCCCAAAGAACAGCAGGGAATTGATTCCATGACTCCAGAACAGAACTGGCTGGCTGGGCCTGAGTTAGAGACACAAAACCCACAGCAGATTCTGGCTGGGGCATGCAGAACAGGAGATGTTCTGGCTGTGGCCATCCCTGCTCTCTCTCATTAGGGTAAAGGAATTTTCTTCAGCACCCTGACACCTTAGGTTTTAGCTGTTATATTTTCCATACTCTGTGCTGTTTTGGTAAGCAGTTTTAGGTTTCATATTCAGTGCTACTCAGCTCTCTTTGCAGTGTAGAGAGACAAAACAATTCCTTCTCCAGTTTTATACCAAGGACAACTTTCAGGCCAAGAACAAAGCCAAGGGTGAAGTGAAAAGGAAAACCAAGGAGGATGGAGCTCCCTAAGCTGGAGCTGTGGTTGGACAATTGATTCTAATCTGCTGATGGACCAGAACTTATCAAAATGTGAGACCTCATGACCCAGGTGTCCATTTTGTGACCACTTTGGGACATCTTTGGTGTGGTCCAGCTGGACTTGTGTGTGGCCCAAGAGCACCCATTGAGACCTTTTAATAAATCCCTGCTTTATCCTTTGCCCTGTCTGGTCTCTGTTCCAGCTCAGCCTCCTGAAGCCATCACCCCAGGCTGAAGGAAAGCTCAGCTGGGCAGCCAGAGCTGCTCTCATTTGTGGGGCAGAGCTGGGCACTGTTCACTTCCCTTTGTGCTGCCAGGCAAAGAGAGGTACAGGACACAGAGGCACAGATCTGCAGCGTGCTGGAAGTCAGGATCAAAACTCCCTTTCACTTCCCAGAAGCCAGAACATCCCTACCTGTGCTTGCTTTAATAATTGCTCAAATGGAGAGGAACAGCAGAGATCTTTGCCGTGACCGCAGCATCTCTGCTCTCCTGTGGCTGTGAAAGGATGGGTTATTTACTAATTGCTGTCGTGGGATCTTAGTTAAAAGGGGAAACTTACTCTGCTGGGCTGAATTCTGTTGGAACTTGGTAGTAAAATCACCTCTTGGGGTAAATAAGTGCTCAATTCCCCCACAGCTGTGCCTGGGATGTGAATTCTCTGTTGTAAATTCTGTAGGAATCCATGAGTCAATCATATCCCAATGATACTGAAAGAGGTTGATCAAATTCTTCTGTAGATCATCATTATATTCAGCTATTCCTGCTTCTCCTGGGAAGAACTATTTTTTAGTTCTGACAGATCCCATTTGCCCCCTAAGCCACAGCTCAGGTATTCAGGAACAGGAATGTTTCCAGCAGATGTTGATATATTTGCAGGAATTATCTGACATAACCAAAACAAAGTCACTGTAAGCTAACATTGGCATATATTTCTCCTAAAATTGTCTCAAAATAGCAATCATTTTATGGAGTATAAATAACTTCAGATTATCTCACCCTTTCTAGAGGCAGCTGATGTCACCCTGCACAGAGTTTTGTGCAGATGTCTGTCTTAACTTACTATTTTTAAATGTTCCCTCACTATTAAATGCGTCTTTATGTCCTTTCCCAATCGTTATTTGCTATTCATATTCAGTTTTTCACCACTTCATCATCTGAATTTTGCTACACAAAGGAACTGTTAAAAATAAGCATTCTAAATTAATCCTGTTTGTGGAACTTGTAAAATTATCTAAAAGGTGTTTGCAGAAATCATTTTAGATTCTTGTCTTGAGAGAACTTTTTTTTTGTTTTTTATAATCTTGTGGGTTTTAACCCACTCCAAAGCTTCTACTTTTCAGATTATTTAAATAACAGCTCTTAGCTCTTTCCCTTACAAATTGCTGACTGATTTAGTTGTTAACATGTTATTTGAAGAAAATAGTGTTTATTTTTAGGTGGACCTTTCTTGTTTATCTGTTACACAAGACACAATTATAAATCCAAATGAAATTCTGTCTTGCCTGCAGCCTTCCCATGGGGATGCTGCAGCAGATCTAAGAAACCCTCCCAGAATTATGGATTTCAAATTTTTTATTTAGCTCAGGTTATCAGCTGGGATAACAAGGCTCAGCCCTGTTTGTTTTTGGCTTTTTTTTTTTTTTTTTTAAATATTTGCTCAGATAGAATTTTTAATTTAATTTTTTTTTTCTCAGATAAAACAGGGTAAGAAGTCTGTGAAAGTGGATAAAGCTTTGTCCTACTACAACACTTCCAGCTGGGACTGCCCCTGGATCCCTGGAAGGGTCCAAGGCCAGGTTGGACACTGGGGCTTGGAGCACCCTGGGACAGTGGAAGGTGTCCCTGCCCATTGCACTTTAAGTTTTTTTCCAACCCAAACCATTCTGGGATTCTGTAATTCCAAGATTCTTCAAAGTGGCAGTGAGGAATCCAGCTTCTCTGCAGTGGGAACAATTTCCCTGGTGGACAGAAATATCCATTTCAAGAGTTCAACTGTTCTGTTCTCTGACCAAGCCCAATTTTAGGACTTGTGAGTCTGAGAAAAAACCCTTCATCTTCTCTGTATGGAGTTGAGATCAGAGGGAGTTCCTCCACTGTGAATATTTTTTTTTGGGGGGGATCACATCTTTGGGTCACTCTCGTATCTGCAAAGCTTCCACAAAACCCCAGTGTGGATCTCTCTTAAATCTCAGGATTCCTAAATTTCTTCTCGCGTGGCAAATCCTCCTTGTTAACAAAACAAAACTATGGTTGTGGAACCAGTTAAACTGTAAGAAGAGATTTTTTTGGTTGTTGTTTCTTGAGAGGCAAAGCTATCGCATTACAGAGGAGAAAATAGAGATGTTAGAGATGGGCCCATTTTGCTGAAATGAAAAGGCTTTTGGCTGAATTTACACAGAAGAACATTCCCTCATGAAGGAGGTGCTTGTGCCAAACCCACTGCTTCAAGCTCTGTTTTATCATTTATGCTCTGTTTTCTGCTGCTCTGCCTTTGTACTGTCAGCTCAGCCTCTTCCAGGAGCTGACTGGAGGGCTTGGAAATCTTGTTAGGAACATAAAATCCTGTATAAATTGTCAGCAAGGAAATATCATTTGTTTATTTAACCATGAAAGTCTCTCTCAGACAGCCAGTCCAGCAGAACCACACTCCAGCAGTTTTTAAAGGCCTTTACCCTCTGCCAGTTTCAGTGTTGGACCTTTCTGACCTTGCTTTGACTGCATCTCTGACAAGTTTGGAAATGAAAGATGAACAGAAACATTCTTGATTGCAGGTGGTCACATTGAGTTTCTAATTATTGTGGGGGTTTTGTTGCTCTGGCTTTGTTCTAAAACCACTTTTTCACTTCTGACTTTGCTGATGAAACTGATGTGGGAGGGTTCAGCTGGAGCTAGTGTGGACGAAGCCCAGCTTTGCTCTGAGTTAGCAATCAGAGCTGAGCACTAAAAACTCTCTTTGCTGAGTGGACTTGCTTTCCAAGCCCCTTCAGTGAGTGACTCCAAGTGTGTTTTTAGTACCCTCCCTAACATCTCATGTTTGTTTTGCTTCTGGCTAAAGTACAACCTTTCAAATCCCAGGGCTCTGCAAGGAAATTGGAGAAAACTGTATTTTCTTGAGTGCCATAGGTCGTTTGTTGTCCCCAGGCAGGTCTATTCAGCCACTTGCAGTCCTTAACTATCAATTATTTAAGAGTTGATGTACCAAACCCATTCTCTGGTGTCCTTAGCATAAGAACCACAAGGCACAATACAATAAAAGGGAGTCATAAGACAGTGGAGAGAGTCACAAGATGTAAGAGTATAGGTAGTTCATAAAAGCTCAATGGAATTCATAAATCACATTTAGACAAGTCCCCCCAACTCGTCACACAGCCAAACACTGCTAAATGAGATTTTTATATTGGCTTGGGGGACTGAAGTTCAGCACTTCAAAGGAGGTGGCGTTTTCTGCTGTCACTGCTGACCTGAATACTTATTAATAATGAATACTGCATGAGGGTCTTGATGGTTCTGAAGCTGTTGATGCTCTCTTTAGAAATAAACATTGATTTCAACCAAATTGGGTGTTTTCCTATGATAGGAGACAGAGAACAGCCTGAGTTTGGGGAGACTGTGCTTCTTTGTCTTGCAATTAACTCAGTATTACCCCCCTGATGCAAAATGAGAGAAGTAGGAATAGAATATCTGTCCCAGGAATGAACTTGTCCAAAAATATTTCTCTTTAGAGTGGTAGCCAAACAGTTTGGTGTTCAGGAGAGAAGATAATACTAAAACACCAATAATTTCTTTAGAGTGGAGCCTCCAAGAGAGCAAGAACTTCCAAAACACAAGAGGCCAGCCCAGGATTGTGCACACAAGAGGCCAGCCCAGGATCTTGCACACAGAGCAGCCAGGAATTGCTGGAGGCACAGAGGGTGGTGGTACAGCCTTCCTGTGGGACTGGGGAAGGAAGCTGGGCTGCTGAAAGGCTGCTAAAGAAAAAAACCCCAAACCAGCCAGACAAATTGTGTCTCAAAATGGGAGTGAGCCTGAATCATAATGTGAATTTGTTATCCCTTGACAGCTCCAGCCAGAGCTTAGTGCAAGGCAGAATGAACTAAAATATGTAGAAAATGCAGCAGTGCCCTCAACACCCTTTTGGCCAAAGAAATGGATCTGCTGCTTTGGGAGGAGGCAGAAGAGGGAGAGCCTGTGCAGAGAAATGGAGAAAATTCTGCTTCTCAGAGCTCTGTGTTAGAAGGAAATAAAGGCAAGGCATGTTCATCTTTTAGATATTTACCACCTGTGGTTTTGCTGTACTAGGACTGTCCTGTCCCTGTGGCTGTGGTCAAAGTGATGCTGCTGCTGACCTGGGCAGGGTAATCCACCCTCAGACCTGATCTCTTCTAAATAAAAACCTGCTTCATAATCAGTGAATGTTCTCCCCAAGGAATCCTGAAAGAGGGAGGGAAATGAAAACCCTGGCTTGAAATTATGATTCCTTAAAGAGCAGTGGGTGCAGAATGTGCAGTTAAGCTGAGGATATGATAGAGGGATAATGTTGTCTTCTTTTTTTTTTTTTTTTTTTCCAAGCAGCAAAATTAACTACCGAGTTCCATCATTTTAAGACTATAAACCAGTGTAACCTATAAAAGATTTACTGGGAATCTAACTCTTCTTTTCGATATCCTAGTGAAAGAAAGAAACATAAAACTGAAATCAGATGCTTTAGGATTTATGAGGCTGATTCAATTTTTTTTTTCCTAGTGACTGTTTTAACAGCCTATTAACATCTTCCCCACAGCAAATATATAACAAAATTGATATTACAGAATCAAGTTGGGATAGGTCCCATGAGTGTACTTAAATATACCGTAAACATCTAGAGCTATTCATCTGTATTATGGACTGGGTGTATAAAGTACATCTCTATAAATTCTCCTCAAGCAAATTCTTCCGAGTTCCTTTTGCGGAATAAAAAATTAAAGCTCCGATTCTGCGGAGGGTTGAGTGCTCCTGCGAAATTCCCAGCTCCCTTGTAAAAGGATGGTTCTCGCTCAGTGCTCTCAGGGCTGCTCACAAAAGACTAATTTTCTCCCTTGCAAGCTGAAATCAGTCGTTGCCCGTGTTAAAAAGTCTTTTTACAGATGATTTGTGCCGTGCTAATTCCTTGAGTGTCAGACAGGAGAGCCGCTAATTCACGGCAAAAAGTGACAAAGCTGCTGAGTGTTGTTAATAAAAGGAACGTGAAGGGTGCTGTGCCCAGCCTTGCTTTGCCATTTATTTGGATCCTGCATATATATATATATATATATTATCTGCCACCCCTTGTTTGTTACAGCATGGGCTCACCAGGGTGCATCGAGTTTCAATTTTGCCTGTTGGGTCTGTGCCTTATCCTTCAAAAAGGAAGCATGGCAGTTCTCCCACTCCCACAAGTCTCTCCCTGACAGGGGAGGCCTTTTCCCAAATCCTTGTTCAGTAAAAAACCAAACTGGACTCTTGGTTGTTCTCACTCTCCAGGTTGGTTATTATTTTCTGAGCAGCAATTTCTGCACACCAGGCTTTACACCAGCTTGGCATGAGGGAGAAAAGGCACCAAAAAGCCCCAAACACACACAATCAAGGTTCTCTTCAAGAGAATTCACCCAATTATCTCCAAGAACAGGCATTATTTCTACTTTTCTACCAATAAAGAATTAAATGTCTATTCATGTGACACTGCAGCAAATTGTGCCCAATGTTCCTGTGTTCCCAACACTGCAGAATGTGCAGGAGATGGAGAAGGAGGAAGAAGCCTGAAACCCACAAGGATCCTCCAGCTTGTCTCCATCTCCTTACCATGCTAACAAACCCAAAAATCTCAATTTCTCCCCCTGTCATAAATTCCATTTATGCTACTATCTAATTGACATTCTGGAAAGTTCTGTTTGATCCCAGAGCCTGGGCAGCCCTTTCCATGGCTGAAGGTTAAAAGCAGTGTTTGTCAGAGGGTTTGGATCCTTCCAAACCTGCAGAGGAATATTCTCTGCATTCTGGGTTCCAACAGAAAGAAGCAAACTTTTTAATTACATAACCCAGGACATAGAAAACTGCTTTTTACTTACTGGAATTTGAAGAGGATAAGCTTAGGGATAGTGTTAAAATAGTGCCAAGATGTTGTTTGCATCAGCAGATGATTCAGTGCCCACCTCTCTGCTCTCCTTCACCTCTTCTGTTTGTTCTGGTACCTTTTACTGAGCTAAAGAGAAAACAATCAGAGAGCACCAGAGCTGTTTGGAATAGAAATAGCTGTGCTGCATCCAAAGTGGCCCAGTCGAGTGTTTGGAGGAGAGGATTTGTATAAGGGATTTAGCTTTGGCTTAGGTAATTTTGGCATTTCCAAACAGTATCTTGATTTCTGTACAATTAAAGCAGGAGAACTTTTGAGTCATTGGTGTTATGATGTCTCAGTTCCATCTTATAATTAAAGTTAAACTGCATGACTGAAGGTTTCTAAACCTGGGAGGTTTGTGTAGTAAAGCTGAAAAACTCCCAAGCCTTTCTCTAAAAGTAAATTCTGAATGGGAATCTTTCCCTGTAGCCAGAGTAATTCCATTAATTTCTTCAAGTGTTTTTCTGTAATACACTGTTTAATCTGAGCATGGCTTTCCAATGAATTCCTTGCAGTTCATCTCTGATCCGCTGACCATAACGAAGTGAATTTTGAGACAAGATTAACTTGATTTGACAGAGTAAATTAGTGACTCAGTCGGCACCAAAGTCTATAAAGTACCCAATGAGGTGATTTTTTTCTGTGTAGAATAAGTGTAACTATTCTTGCAGCTTCAAACAGCGAGAGAAAGACACTACTACTTAAATAGAAATTGATTTATTCACTTAGGGCAAAAAATTGGAGCCTAAAAGCTCTATACTCAGAAGAAATTGAGATTTATTCTGGGTTTTGAAGTGAAAACACATGGTATTTAAAACCTGGGGACTTCAGGGAAGTGTTTATAATGAATAGGGTAGAGTAAAGGGTATTGACAGCAAAGAATGCATCCAGTGGGGAAAGACTGCAGGCCATGGATCTTTCATCAGTTGTATCCTCATGCCTGATCCCGTGTGGAGTTCCCTCATGATGTTCAGCCAGCTATGAAAAGGTCAAGCAAACCAGAGGGAAAAAAAAAAAGAAAAAAAAAAACAAAAAAAAACCCAAACAAAGCTGAAAAGCTCCAGCTATTTGTTGTCTCATTCTTTTTTGGGGTTTTAAGCGGAGTTGTGGAGAGCTGAGTAGTGGGACTTGACTGGCAATTCCTCACATCTTTCTGACGAGGCAAGGAGGCCTTTGCACCACAAATACTCGGGTATATTTTGGCAAAATTACCATAGGAGATTTTGTGAATTCAATTTAAACTATAGGATTTACCCTCAGTAAGGTTTGGATTAAGCACAGTACTTTGGAAAAGGATTTTTATGAGACTGCTCGACAAGGAAAAGTTACAACGAGTCAGGTCTAGTAAAATACTTTAAAGTAATTCTCCAGGTATTGATGGCTCAGTTTTTTTCTGCCTGCAGCTGGTGCTTTAGCTGCACCTGCCCTATTTTCCAAATGCAAATGTTCATGCCATTGCCTCAGAGTGATGTTATTTTGCAGAGTCTAAAAATATTGTGATGGTCTCAGTATTCACTTCTGCACAAAACACCCTAAATTAAAATAGCAGCAAAATGGAGATAATAACTCAGATTTGACTATTCTTAGTGCTTGAGAATGCCAGAATAAATGAAAATTCCGGTAACAGTCAACGACCTGTGATTGGATTGAATTTCCCCTATTCAGAATGTTCAGGTGTTTTATTTTGGCAGTGATCACATTCACACATCACTGCACTGTGGTTATGACAAGATGCTTTAATTTCAGAGCATTTTCACAGAATCACAGAACCATTAAAGCTGGAAAAGACCCCAAAGATCATTGAGTCCAACCATGAACACAACACCACCGTGTTCACCCCTAAACTGTGTCCCCAACAGCACCACTCAGGGATGGTGACTCCACCACTTCCCTGTGCCTGCCCACACTTGCAGTGAGAAAATCACTCCTAATATCTGCTCTAGGAAAAAAAAAAAAAACAAAACCACACATTCTTCACTGAAAAGGTGAGAAGGCTTTGGAGACTTTGAGATCCTTCTGGGGTTTGATGGCAGCTGGACTTAGGCAGGAAAGGTGAGGGACCCCAGGCTGTCCACACGAGGTTTTGAGAGATGCAGAAGCTCTAGAGAGACCTGATAAATTCCTATCCAGCACACCTGCTCTGCAGCAAACATCGAAGCACTTCAGTTGGCCTTTCACTCCTTCTCATGGCTCATTTCTCAAAAACCTGGGAGATCCCTCACTGTGTAAAAATCTGGGACCAGGGGATCCTTAGTGTCACACCCGAGCTGCCAGCACTGACCATTTCCACTCCCCTCCAACAACAGAGGGTTTGTAATTTGGGATTACAAATTGGGACCCAAAAATAGATTGCTCCCAGGCAAACTAATCTATTTGTAACATGCACTGCAATCATCCTGGGCAGGGAAGGCCGAGATGAACTGCAGCAGATGGCTCTGAGCGTGGTCCTGGATTCACCCTGGATTGCAAAACGAGGTTGTGTAACCACTTCAAGGTCACCAAATGAGTTCTTCCCAAAAGGTAATGAAGGATTTGCCTCTTCCACCCGCCAACATTTATTTACAGGAGCCAGCCCTTGGTGATTTGAGGCTGCAGGGGGAGGCAGAGGGGGATTTAAGCTTCGGGAAGGCAAACGTCCAGAGGGATTAATCCGTCATAACCATCATTTCTGTTATCCCTAATCTCTCACTTGCGCTCTCAAAGCGAGGTCTGGGGCAGATCTGGGGAGATCCACTGGTTTACCCTTGTTCCAAGGCTTTGACATCTTCAGTTCATGCTCTTGTTGCCAACAGGACAACTTGGAAAAGTCTTTACTTACTTGGAAAATACAAGGGAGCAAAGCTGCTCCGGCAGCTGGGGCTGTGTCAGCAGTGTAGTGGAGGAAGGACACAAGTGGTCAAAATAATGATTTTATTGATATTAGGAGAAGGAAGGGCCTGACTGAAATCCATTCTAGTAAAAAGCATAAATTCTTATTTGGATTTAAATATTTTACATTGAAATATGCCAGATTTGGCAGAGAAATGAAACTATTCTCTTCCCATTCAGAAGAAACTTCCAGTTCTTCCCAGTTTTCTGAATCCTGTGAATGTATCAATTCTTAATTTCCTAGAAATGCATAAACCCCAACACAGTAAAGTTCTCATTTCTGGTGTCTCATTTATGATCTTTTCAGAACACACCTTTTACTCTGCTGTCTGAGCATGGCACAGTCTTTAAATGTATTAATTTTTACAACAGTCAGGGATTATCTTTATTTCTCAGAGAAGTCCAAGAAAACACCTAGGAGCTATATTTTCCAAATAATCATCAACCTGAACATAAAGAGCTGTCAGCTGGAAATTTCAGAGGAGCTCTGGTGCATGACACCTGTCTAGAGCCCCGCAATGACATTTATTTGCATATGTGGATGCCTGTGTATCTTCAATTATTTAAGTTTTATTACTTAAATAAAAGCACTGATGCTAAAATGAGTTACTCAGGGAGCTCCTTTGAAAGTCCTTTCTGCATTTCTAGTGCCAGGATTCCTTGGAAGATTAGGCTCAGATGATTACTTTGACTGGAGGTGACAGAATCCAGCTTGTTGTAATACGTGGAAGGAATTCAGCTCCCATGCAGAGCTGCATTTGAATGTTTGATGTGCTTAATGCTAAAATTAAGGCTCGGATTCTTTTTTTTCCCCCTCCAAAATTTCTAAATGCTTTCAGACAAAAGGAAATAGCTCACAGAAAATGGAAATTCTCAGTGATGTTACCAGGGATGTTTCTACATCCTGTGGATTAAGGGGGTTATTTGTTCTTTATCTCATGGAATTGTAGAATCTCAGAATGGTTTGGGTTGGAAGGACCTTAAAGCTCCTCCTGTCCAACCTGGCCTTGAGGCCACCTTCTACAAACATCATTGTTTTAGCAGCACATTGAATGATAAAGCACACTCCAGAGATATTTTGGCAAATTCCAGCTAAATTCATAGTGGTTCTTGTTAGTTTTTTTCAAAAAAACCACAAAACCTTTTCATTATTTCTCATTACATTTACCACTGATTCAATTGAAAAAAATAAAATCTGCTCTTAATAAGCTTCAGTACATTCTTTGAAATGATATCACCATCAAATGGGCTTTATTTCTTCCAAGTAAATGAGAATGCTTTCTGTAAGGAATTATAAATCCCACAGGCACATTCCTGGTTTTTAGAATGGCTGTATTGTGAGTCCAGGACAACATGTTAAATCTTTAATCACTGACTGCTTTATTTGGCTCTAACTGCCTCACTTTATTGTGAGTGCTTCCTGAAATTGTTGTTTTGGAGTGCCATAAGCTGCTCCATCCTAATTTCAATTAATAAATCCTGAGAGTTTTGTTTTATTTGGATATTTATCACAGTTCTACCTAAATGGATCCTTGGAAAAGCACAAACCTCCAGGCTGGATCATTCTGAAGCACATACTGAGATCAGTTCTAAAGGAAAAGCTGCACATCTTCAAATCAGGAGAATTTCTTCACCAAAAAGGTGGTGGCGGAGGAGTCACCATCCCTGGAAGTGTTTAAAAATCTACAGCATTTTGTAGTATGGTTTAGTGAGTGTGGGGATGTTTTGTCCAAAGTTGGGCTTGATAATCTTGGAGATTTTTCCCAACCTTAACACTTCTGAGATCTTGTGTAAAAGCTTTTAGTCAAGGCTAAGCTGAGCAGCCCTGAAGGGCAGAAGCAGATGTTTAATTTCTTGTTATTTTCAATGAAGTTCAGCTTAGCAAATGTGACTTTATTTTTATCCAGTCCAAACAGAGATGAGCCATAACCCCACATCCTGAGCTCTCCTATCCTGAGACTGTTCCCAGCTCTTTGGGTTGTTTTCCCTGCCTTGTGAAGGAAGTTTTTTCCTTCAAACAAGCCACACTTTGTTGCAGCAGCAGTGAGATGGACATGACAAAACTTTGTTTGGTGTTGAGGGTTGTTTTGAGGAGAGATGAATGTGGTGGTTACACGAGCAAAAGCAGAAACTTTTACTCAGCTCAGTTGAAGACCACGGGGAACGTTTTGGGGATGATTTGCAGGAATACTGAAAGATTAGCCAGATGAAAACTTGTAATCATCTTTAAGGCTGTTTGCACTTGCAGAAATGAGCACTGTAGATGCAGCATGTGGGGAGAGTTGTGATCCATCTGCCTGGAATGTGGTAATGAATTTTGTTGCTGCAGAGAGCTGGCTATACCTCCTTAACGTGCCACAATCCTCGTGGCAGTTACCACTCTGTCACCTTCGGGTTTTTCTGAGGAGATAACTGTCCATCATCTTCCCAAGCTATCAGACAAATTGCCCTTTGGAATGACAAAGATTGTTCCACATCTAGTTTTTCATAAGACTCCCAGTTCCATGAGGGGCTTGGGGCAAATTCCGTAACCAATCCAGTCCTTGGAGCTGTGAACAGGGAAAAGCAGTTCTCAGCTTTTCTCAGGACTAGCCTGGGAAAAGCTGAAGAAAGAATGTAAGCAAAACTCAACACCTGGTGTTTGGCAAATGCCACATGGAAAAAAACAAGTGTTGTTTTGCAGGATTGTTTTCCAAGGAGTGTTAGTCCCTTCTTCTTCTATAAAGCTATTGTTTTCTCAGATTAACCAATCTGTGTTTAATCCACAGAGCACACTATAAAAGGGTGTGACATTTTTTAATAAAGTTGCTTTTTTGCCATTGCCTTCTGAAATTTGTGTTCATGTCATCTTGTGCACAGCAACATGGAGCAACTCTTCCTTGCTTTGTCAGCTGCTGTGACACTCCCTGTCTGCTGCTAGGGAGGGCTCGCACCACAAATAATCAATGCAAAAGTAAATAATTAATCACCAAATGCCTAATTTCCTAGGAATCTGTGGCAGCCTCATCCTTGGAAGTGTCCAAGGCCAGGCTGGATGGGGTTTGGAGAAACCTGGGACAGTGCAGGGTGTCCCATGACAGGGATTTGGGACCGTAAGGTCCCATCCAACCCCCAAAATTCTCTGACTCTATGGAAAATGTGTGGGCAGCAATGAGGAGTTTGGTGTTTCCCCCCAGAACAAAGCAATCTGCCAAAGCTCCTGGCAGCAAAAATTATTCTAGTTCAGCTTGTAAAATCAGAGCTGTTGCAGTTTGTGTGAGCTGGGGACGTGATACATAAAGAATGGGAATTGGGAAACTGAAGGCAATGATAAAACATCTTCCTCTCTAGTGGAAGGTGTCCCTACCCAAGGCCAGGGGATTGAAACTCAATGATCTTTAAGGTTCCTTCCAACCCAAACCACTCTGGGATTCCTCTGGAAAAGGGCAGGAAACTGGTCTGAAACATTTTGATGTCAAACCTGTAACAGCCACTGCAGTCACAGCTCATTTATAAAGAACTGCAACACTGAGCACACCCTCCAACATATAAACTACTTAATTTTATTTATGAATTAAGCTTTTGATCTATAAAACAGCCATGTTCAAACCACGTTTTATGTGACTGAAATACAGAAATACAGGCACTGCTGTTTGGAATGTACTTGCCTTTATCAGAATAAAGAACAGGATTGCTGACAAATCCCCATGTAGTTAGGGTAGTAATTAGCAAAAAAACATGTAATTTAGTTACCTTTATTTACCCAACTGATTGGTGTGAGTGCTTCTAACATATTTTGCTTTTTAATCTGCATCCAATTAGATGGGAAACAAAGTATAAACCACAGCTAAACATGAAAGAAAGGCTTTAAGTTCTCTTTTCCTTTCCAACCTCCCATCTCTCCTGCAGAATGTGTAAGAATTTGGGATTTTGCCCTGCTTGTTTGTGCCAGATTCATCCAAACCTTTCTGAAATTCATTGTAAAGTTGAAATTACAGAATCACAGTATGATTTGGGGTGGAAGGGATGTTAAAGCTCACCCAGTACCACCCCTGCCATAGCAGGGACACCTCCCACTGTCCCAGGCTGCTCCAAACCCCAATGTCCAGCCTGGCCTTGGGCACTGCCAGGGATCTTGGGGCAGCCACAGCTAAAGCTGCTGCCACTGGGGAGTAACAAAAATCATGTAATTTTGGAGCCAGGTAATAGATCCAGAATGAAACCAGCTTCAAAATTAAAATATGGATCCCAATCCCTGAAACACCAAGAAACTAGGAAATAACTCTCTTTATTCTCTGGGAATAGTCACAGGTCATGGGGTTCCTACAGAATCACTGCAGGAATTAGGGTTTCTTCCAGATCACACCCACTTCTAAGCACAGAACTCAATACTTTTAAATTTGGTGAAAATCATCCCTTTATCCCAAACATTTTAAACAAAGCGCCTTAGAAAATGGCATGGAAAATCACAAACCTATTATTTCCCTTCCAAATTATAAATATCTTACTTCCATTAAGTTGCATTTTCAGGATTCAGGACAGGACAGAATGGGTTCAGGACAGAATCCTTTGCCAGTTGCTGCTTTTGCTTGTTTTTCTTAAATCCAACAAAATTACTAAAGCCACACTCAGTGGTTTTTTGTTTGTTTGTTTGTTTGTTGGGGTTTTTTTTAAGTGTAGTCAATGAGAAGGAGTTTAACAAGTAAAATTAAAAAGTTTTATCATCTCATGCGTGGCTTGGATCTAGACAGCTGCATTTCTCCTTGCTGAGCACAACTTTCTAATTTAATTTATCTTTATGTTGCTAGGAAAAGTACTCCAGCTGTTTAGGGTGAAATGCTCCAGGAGGAAAGAAGTCTCTTTTTCCAAGGACAAGGAGAACAGAGAGCAATAATCTGTAAAAGCAAACGCTGCAGGTCTTATCTCTGCTGTGGGAAATTGGCCAAAGAATCGGGTGGAAAAACTAATTTCCTTAAATATTTTTTTGGGAAAGGGGGCAGCTCCCTGAGTATCCATGAAGAAAGGAGACAAGTCTTGCTCCTGGATTGGGTCCAAGGTTCCTGGATTGTTTTATTTACACCTGATATTAAGGTGCTTTCCTGGGAAGAGCTCTCAGATCTGCTGGAACCTCTGTAATTAATTCCTTCCACCTTTAGCACACGGATGGGACGTTCAAGCAGCAGGAAGAAAAGACATTTAGAGGTGTCCTGATCTTGTGGGAAAGGCAAGATTCTCCACCAGGCTGCTGCTGCCTCCCTGTGCCCTGTTTGTGGGACAAAGGGTGGCCAAACACACAAATTCTCAAATTATTTATGATAATGCCTAACCCACGACTCTGAATTGGAGATTCTCTGTTAAGGCAGCCAAACCCCTGCCCAGTGAAGCTTCCCAGATTTTAAGACACCCTGTTTCCTTATTCTCTTATGACAGGATTGTATATCATGTTTTCCTCCCTTGGGTATTTCATCAAAATAAAATAAAAGCTGTGGGAATGTTATCAAAGTAAGATAGAACTAAATACAATTATTTAGAAAGACACAGAATATCCTGAGTTGGAAGTGACCCACAAGGATCTTGGAGTCCAACTCCTGGCCCTATTTATTGCTCTGCATTTCATGAGCTAATGCCTTGAATTTAAAAGCTCTTAAACTCATGTGAGGCTGATTTTTTTTTCCCTTCAGTGCTGAACAGAAAAGTGAGGCAAGAGCCAGTGTGGGCCTGAACAGGAGGTAAAGTCTGGATCCCAGTGGAAGATGCAGGTACCTGAGAACACCCCTGAGATGGCAGGGCTGTGAGGAGACACTGAGCCAGCTCAGGGACCAAACCCTCTTTGTGCAATCCTTTCTGCAGAGGAGCTGGGATATAATCTGAAATATTCATTACAACAGCATCTCTGACATGGATCTCCAGCACTCACACCAAAGCACAATTCTCTGTTATGTCCATCCCATTTAACAAAGTTACTGAATGTGTGTCAGGAGCTTTATACTCCCTAAAAGCTGGGAGTGAGAAGGAGCCTCTTGAGGTGGTGACCATGTCAATTTTTGGGTGGCTGTGCCCCACACATGTGAGGTCCTGTGACCTGCACCAGCCCTTTTGGGGTGACATTGTAGATTTTCAGTCCTTGTGCTGGTAAATCTCAGACCTGTGATGAGTCCCCACACATCCAGCACAGCTGCAGGTCCCACTAGACATTCTGAGTATTTAGACAGACAAAATATTTTGTTACAACACTTATTAAGGATAATCCTGATCTTTCTTTTGCCCATTACACGGAGTGGACGAGTCATAATAATGCTTTTAGGCTCAGAAACATCATTTGTAAAACCTTTTGTGAAGCTTGCAGAGTGCTGTAGGGTAACTGCACGATCAGCATCATATAAATGTCGGTCATTAAGCGAAAGAACCATAATAATGATCAGCAGTAAAATAACAATTAGCTGTTCCCTGGCTGCCTGGATGCTGTGGTACCCAGAGCCCACTCATCTCCAATCAGCTGGGGATGGGACAATGGCTGAGGCTTTGTCTGAGCACCACAACTGATCAATAATGGGAGCAATGCAATCGCTTTCATTGACTCCAGCAGGTAATTTGTGTTCATCGGGCAGTGCTGCTGCATCTGAACATGGCGAGCAGCAAACAGATAAAAGTGGCAGCACATCAATTCCTGCTGCTGGCTGGGGCCAATTACTGGAATTAAAATAACCCCTTTCAGACTGCAGCAAGGTGAGCTGCTGGCCCTGCAGGCCTAATGCAGTTCCTGTTATACTTGTGTCGTGGTTGGAATGTCAGGTGTGTGCTAAGGAAGGCAGGATCCTCCCTTGGAATGAAGAATTTAAACCCCTCTCCCTCTGAATTATTATAATATTTGGAATTAAGGGGCTCTTAGGTGAAGATATGGGGATAAGAATAACAGTTCTTTATTATGGTACCAGACCCCAGAGATGGGAACAAAAGTGACTTGGGGGGAGAAAACTTGGGGTAAATGACTTCATTCCCTGCAGCTGGAATTGGGAGATTAACCCCAATATGCAAATGGACCAAACTTATAAAAGTGTGAAACCCCATGACCTGAAGGCCCTCCAATAAATACAACTGATTTTTATTCCATTAATTCTGTCTGGCCCCTGTTTTTAAGTAGCCCTGAAAGGCATCACCACGAGCCAGGCTCTGCAGTGCCTGTGACCTGAGGCACCTCTGGGAAATAAAAGTGTGAGCACAAGTGCCAGAGAGGCTGGGAACTCCAGCAGGGACTGGAAACTCTTCCCCAAAAGGAGCTCCAGCATGACACAGTCCTGTCAGAGGAATAAATTCACCATGCAAAACACCCAGCTGAAGGGATAAGCCAGCTCCTGTGTCATCAGGCTTGAATGGAATGTCTGCTTTGCTCTTGGGGGATTGGAAGTGGAATGTCACTGACAGGAAATATGAAATATTGTTTTGGGTTTTGTTTTCTCCTTTCCCCTGAAAAAATGGATTTCTGCAGAGATCTTTTCCCAGCAGGAGTGTAAAAGAGTTTTAGGAAAAAAAAAAAAAATTGGAAATAATAACTATTTTTTTTTTCTGACTTGCATATAACTCTTGCTGTTTCCAACTTCTTTTAAAAAATTGCATTTAGTTGAAGATGGAAGTTGTAATTAATTCTAACACAGAGTTAGCATTGTGATTTGTAAAAGAGGGTCGTGCACTTTTAGCAAATTTATCCTGGAGTATTCTTTCTTGAGCCAGATTCCCTGAGAAGATGAAATGGAGCTGTTGGGGCTACAGGAATGTAAATGCACCCTGAGTCAGGGCTGGCACTGCAGCCTGGGATGTCGTGGTTACGTGGAGTGTTTGACAGAACAGCTACTGAGGAAAATAAAGAAGATGAACTATGCAGAACAAGCAGATGAGATTAAGAGTACAAGGTCAAATTTCATGAAATAACTCAAGTCAGGCATAATAAAAAGGAAAGACAGAGAGCATAAAATGCTTTGGAGGGACAGGATGCTGGAGAGGACTGGATGTGTGCTAAGCAGAAACCCAATAAACCCAATTGTTCAGGTTATTACTGCCTTCACTACTGCTACAGAGGCAGCTCAGTGCCTCATTAGTCATTCCTTGCAGAATTATCATCTATCATGGCCTCATCTTTTCCTTTCTCCCTTGGGAATGCAGGAAGGAAAACAAATCCATAAGCTGTCCCCTCCCCGTGTCCCCCAATGAGCTTTAGAAAAGCTTCCTCATCCTTCAGAAGAACAATCAATATTAAGAATCTTTTACTTTGCCAACGATTGATTCTGTCTCATTTCCCATTACTCATAAAAAAGGGACATTTGGGCTCAATTTTATTTGTGTTTAAGAGATGACAGAGATGCAGGTAGCTGAAAAATTCATGGGAACTTCCAACTGGTGTTTCTTGTAGAGCTTTGGCAGCAACCTCGAGGGATGGGACAGCCCCAAGAATGAAAACTTCTCTCCTAGGTCACCCTCTAAAGCCCATGAACACAAACAAATATGGTTATATTATAATATTAACTCTTATAATATAAGAGCTTAAAACTCTTAGGGAAATGCTTCTTTTACAGAATGTTGCAGTTCCTCTACTTGTAGAATTTGTGGGTTGAAATCTTAGATACCTTTAAAAGTATTGCTTAAAAAAACCCCAAACTTTTTGGTTAAAATTACATAAGGAGTCTTGTCTTTTTATTCAGAATTTTTATTTTAATCAATGCTGAAGTATCACTTGAAGCAGATTTAAGCTGGGTCCTGAAATTAGTGGGATTTTTAAATGGTTGTTGTGTTGGTGCCAATCTCAACTCCACAAACACAGGGTAAAAAGAGTCTCTCAATTCTAATTAATCTGATTTTGAAACTCCTACCCCCTGGAAAGGCCAGGACCACAGAGCTGAACAGATCACCCGTGTGCAGCTCCTGGATAATGTCAGGAGTTTGACAAAAGATGTTTAGTTCAGAACATGTCCAGAGTCAGCAGAATCCACCACAACATTGTTGAGTAATGTCAAAACCTTTAGCAAATGCTGACAAATGCCACCATAATTTGTCACAGGAACAAAAGAACTCCACAATATCAAAATTCCCTGTACAGGCAAGAAAAAAAAGAACCAAACTCCTGTAAATTCTAAGGAGTAAACTGTACCTTGCTATTGAAAAGAAAACAAAGAGCTTTGAGACAAACTCTGCTTTTTTTGTCTTGAGAGGAAATTCTCTTTTCATCTTTGAGCAGCAATAATAAAGATAATAAAGCAGGATAAGCAGCCTGCTTTTATTGAACCCCTCCAGAACAGAGTCCTTAACAACATGTTTCCTTCTATCCTGTGATTTCTTCTGACTACAATAAAGTTAAATCAGAGAGTCTGGAATGTTGTGCTGGGGATGTTCAATTAGTTCCACAGAGTGTCCGTGTGAGTTAATGCCATTTGAGGGAAGCAGCACTTGAGCACTCGCAGAAGATTTGTGCTCGCTTCTGTTAATTCAGACACATCCTAGCAGATGTCTGATTAGACTAATTTAAAATTAAATGGCAAGGAAGGGAAAAAAAAGAAAAAGAAAAAGAAAAAGTTTGCATTCATTGAAAATGATTGAACAAAAAGATGAAAACTCTGTATCTCTTTGTTTGCTGAGTGTGGAGTGTGTCTGGAATAGCTGAGCTCGGCTTCCTCCCTTCCCCTGCTCTGCACACAGCAGAACCCACCCAGACACCAGGCTGCACAGCCCCACTGCAGAGATTTCTCTTAAATAAGCAAACATTCTGAGTTAAACAAACATTTGGTGAACGCAGCACTCTGGGATAATCAGAAGAATTGAAAATAAGGAGGCAGAGATCCTTTGCTCATTCTCCACAGCTGGAATTCCAGCTGCCATCGTGGGCACGGGTTCTTCAGCAACATCAGAAGTCCTGGGTCAGAAGTCCATCCATGTGTTTTGGAGGAAATAAGGATCTGTATTTCCTGATGTTGTATCTAATCCTTTTCTGGAAGGTGCTTGCAGGACTTGGAATTACTCACTACTTGGGTTTTTTTATTCTTCTTTGGTGTTGAACAGGGCTGGGTTTGGACAGGTTCTGTCCAAAGATCCTGCAGAGGGTGTCAAAATGAGGTGTGCAAGATGCTTGGAGTGCTTCTCTCGAGATTTGCCTCATCAGAGATGAAGAAAAGCCTACAAAGTAGCATGCTAATCAGGGTAGATACTCTGGATAATTTAGAAAGTATCTCAGAGTTAAAATTAGGTTGGATGATGATGATGATGACTTATTGTTATTTCATTAAAGGATTCCATGTATATATTAAAAAAATGGGCATTTTCAAAACTCCTAAGCAATTTAGCAAATTGCCTTGGTGTCATTAAGCACCAAGTTCAGGTTTTAGGAGGATAATTCTCACTCGACGTCAAATACTGCTGGTACTGGGTGACGTGGTGAGGGTAGAAAGGTGAAATTCTTTGTGCCAAAGCCCAGATCATTGATATGGCACTCCAGCAGCAATTGGTGTGAGAAGATTTTGGGGCTAGAGAAATGCCAGCAGCTTGTCTGTGTGCAGAAAATCTCTGTGTGTGTGGCAGTGGCAGGGAGCAGTGGTTGGGATTTTCCAGCAGTTTCCTTGACTGCTCATTTCCCTCCCTCAGCTCTCTGAACCTCCTCGTGCCCCAGGAACAGGGTTGGGATGGGTACAAAGGTGTTCCCCTGCTTAAGTGAGACCCAAAAATGCAGTTACAGGGTGACCAGGTGGAAACTGAGGAATGTGACAGGATTTCTGTTTATAGGGAATGTGGTTCTGGCTTCACATATTTCCTTAGGAACTGGGGAATTTTGGTTTCTTGAAACCCTGATTTGAATACCTTGGTGTTTGCAGAAAGGCAGGTGCCCAGGAAACTAAAGGCAGTCATTACTCTCCACCAGATTTCCAGCTCTTTTGGCAGAAGACTGGAATTCTGATTATTTTTAGCCTAATTTTACAAATTTTCTGCTTAATCCTGCCAAAGGTTGGAAGTGCTCACACAACCAACCTCCTCCACCACGTGAGATAGAGAGAAGCTGTCCCATTTAAATGTTTGGACACATTTGATTTTTTTTAAAAATATTTTTGAAGGAAAATATCTGATATTTTTCCAAGCACCCATATTGCAGCTTGAAAATCCTTCTATTTTTAATCTGGTGTCTGACTGTCAAGGGTGGACTCAATAATGTTTTCATGACAGCCCATATGCTTCCAATAACTTCCTACAGCTAAAACTTTGGAAATTCCCTGTCAACAGGCCCAAATCTATTGGAGTTTCACTCAACAGACAAAAGTTTGGAGTTTTCTAATCTGCTTTCCCAGAGTTACCTCTGGAAGTTTCTTGGAGCAGAATTAAATGGTCGCTCCGTGTTCTCAATATATTGCAGGGAATATTAAAGATCTACCTGCAGTACCTAAGGCTACAAACATAATGTATGCAATTAAACCCTAGATAATAACTTTTGAAACTTGCCTTTAATATCCAATGAGTTTCAAATTAAAATGGAATTTTAGCCAATATAGCCTAATTTAATATATTAAAAAGTTCTGCCTTTTTTTTTTTTTTCTTTTTTTTTCTGTAACAGATGCACTTCTCAGCTCTTATTTTATACCAAAGGTGCTGTGATTCTGTGAGAAAGGGTTTTTTAGGAAAAGCAGATATTTGCTTTGATTGCTTCATGGCCTGCTGGAGGAATTAGGGAAGATCCAGCAGCTCCGATTCTTCTGTTGGCAGTGTGGATGCAGAGGGGAGAATTGTTTTTGCATTTTCTCTCCTTTGCTACCTGTTTTATATAAAAAAAAAAGGGATTGCAGAGCCCTTATTCTCCAGCTCTGATGCTGAACTGTGGTCATGTTATGTGAGGGATTGGAGGAAAAGCAGGAATGTTGTCACTGGAATCAATAGAAAGGAGAAGGAGAAGGAGAAGGAGAAGGAGAAGGAGAAGGAGAAGGA
>CM031868.1:18417715-18433782 GCA_018697195.1 Certhia americana | reverse complement strand
AGAAGGAGAAGGAGAAGGAGAAGGAGAAGGAGAAGGAGAAGGAGAAGAGAGCTGCTGGATTAGGAACAGCTGGCACAGGCTGGATTTGGGGAAGATGGGAGTGATGATGTTGAGAAAAGTGCTTTGGGTACTCCGCCAAACTGCAGTGGCCAGGCTCTGCTCCCTGAGTGCTGTGAAGGATTCTGGAGAATTAGGTGGCACCAGGTCAGATAAATGCCCTCCAGGAAAGTTTTGCCTCTTCTTTCAGGTGGGTTCTCTGCACAATTGCCCACAAATTCATCATCTTCAGCCTTCACCCCACACTTTGGGATCACCAGGTGTAATTTACTCCTGGTTTCTGCAGCCCCAGCTCCACACACAGGGCCCACACATGAGCCAGGGGAAAAATTGAGTTTCCCATCAGTTCATTGAGTCATCCATCATTCATTTCAGGAAAAGTTCATTTTTTCATGAAGCTCTGAGATAATTCTGTGTGACACAGTTTGAAAACCCCTCCTTGGGCACATTGGAGCAAAACCAGAAGAATAAACTGGGCAGGAAACAGTGAAAGAGAGTTGGCAGTTTGAGATGAAACAAGAGCACTGCTCCATTCTGTCCTGGGAGAATCTGTGCTTCTGTCTTTGGGGGCTCCTGCAAAACCAGGAAAGGGATTTTAAGCTTGAATGGCTAAATACAAATAGGGGGCAAATGTTCCTCCAGCTGCTTTCCTTCTGCTCCCCTCTCCTGTAAAAACAAGGCATCAAAGCTGAAATGGTGCCCCAGGCCCCCAGTTTTTAATGCTGTAGGACAACTGGTGCCTAGAGAAAACAGATCTGTATGGCAGCATCAGCAATGATTTTTAATTTGCATTTCAGTGCTCAGGTTATTGCATATATAAAACTTCAATTATGACTTTAAAAGGCTGTTTGGATGTGATCCAGTGTGTGCTGCAGGAGAGGGAACAGCCCTTACCCCAAACCTGTTCATGCTGCAGGTGCTGCTTTCCCTCAGGAACCAACAGGAGGCAAATTTTGGTGTTACTGGGATTTTGGGATCAGATCTTGATAACTTGTATGTTTTACAGAAGAAGGAAATGTTGTTACTCAAAGGAGGAGGAGATTTCTACTGTACAGTTAAGAGCAGGATATGCCTTTCCAAGGTGGCCTCAGCAGAGATAAAGTACTTTTTCTCTTCTTTATTCCCCAGTGTCATTTGTTACCACGTGGTTTAGTTTTGATATTATAAATACTTCTATCTCCCCTCTCCCTTTGCTGGGATTGGATTCTAATTTGAGATAAGTGGATGACAGTGAGACCTTCTTCTTCTTAAAGGCTTAGTGAATCCATACGTGGGTATCTCAGCTTCCCTGCACATCCTCCAACATATCTGATGGACAGCTGAGTGTGCAATGCTATTTTCCAGAAAAACAGGCGGAAAAAAAAACCAAACAAACATCTCCCAGTGGTGATTGTGGCACTGAGCACCGATATTCACTAAAATAATGCTGTTTGTAATTGAAATATTTGTATTAAATGGAGGAACGTTGCAAGGTTTATGGGGTTTTAAAAGCTTAAATGTTTTGTTAAAAGGCTTTTTGCTTTGTATCTGTTCTGCCACGTGTGGCCCAGATTTCACAGATTTTATGCAGCAGTAAAATCGAAACAAAACTCCATTGTGAGTTTCCATGTTGCTGCAAACATCACCCTAAATAAATAACTCATGGGTTAATTAATACAATTAGGAATTTTCATTAGGAAAAGCAAGACTAAAGCTTGATGCTAAAGAAGATGAAGAAATTTTTATTTGGACTAGAACTGTACAACTGTCAAACTCCCAAAACTCAGAAAAAGAAGCAAGCAAAATTTAAGAATCATTTTTATGTTTGATTATCAGGAAGACCTGGAGGGATTTATATTCTGATTGAAACTCAGTTTGTGAGGGGACCATCAGAAGCTCATGGAGTTGTTTTTATCATTACCATCACTAAACTTTGACTGTCCTTCAAAACCTGAGGCAGGATTGAGTTGGGATTCCCCCCTTTTATACAAAATATGGCATTTTATTTGTCATTTTAAAAAATCATGTGAAGTAAAGCTGAGATGATCAAAAAATCATGGCCAGATGCAAGTTGCACTTAAAATTTAATATTTGTGTTGTATCTACTATATCCATTACATTCCTGAGCTCATCTCTTTGAACATGGAGGGTGTCAAATATCTTATTTTGGGGCTAAAAGTAACTACTGGCTTGAAATGTCAACATAACTATCCAATTCACAGTTCACCTTGAGTAATTATTACTACAGAGAGGCAGGGTGGAGATGTTCCAAGTAGGAGTGAGCTTAAAACACATTATTCATTAAGAAAGAAAAAACCCCAGACTCTTCCATTATGTAACTGGAACCAAAAAAGAGCTTTTTTTTTTTTTTTTCACAAGTTTTTATACTGAGCTAATCCATGAAGAAATCTATTAATTGAGCATTATTATAAAAGACAGGAAAGGCTGAAAATACTGGGATTTAGAGCAGTGAAACACAGTGTCTATTTTTTTAAAATATATTTTTAAATGAATTTCTGGGTAATAATGGCATATTCCCCTCTCCAAGAATCTGTTTGTGTACTCCAAGTCGGTGACACACAAGTGGAGGTTGATGTGTCAATATGATTCATTAATAAAAATTATCTTGTCTGTGGGTACAAATTGAGGCTTTTTGCAGGCATCTCTAAACAATCCCCATCTGCCCAAATGGCTGCAAATGTGCCTGTGAACAGAACTTAAACCTTCACCACCCAAATCACAGGCTGGAACATTCAACATTTTCACATTTAATGGACTTGGAGCAGATGGGAAACTTTTCCAAGTTGTGCTGTTCAAGACATCCCTGTGGAATGCACTTTTTCTGGATATTTTTTCCTACAGATAAATGGCAAAATTGGCTTTTGAGAAGCCCAAGTCAGCGACAGTTCTGTTTATCAATATAACAGCAAGCCTGGAAGTGAACACAATCTGAGTTCTCACAGATGTTTTTCCTGAAGGGCAATAATAATGGTAGACTTTGAGCAACTTCCATACCTGGGAGCTTCAAATATTCTTCCAGAAAATCTCCTCAGCTGTGCCACAAGTACTGTGGCACTTCTGCCAACAGAAAAGCATAAAAAGAAAAGATTGGAGCACAAAACAGGGACTTCTGGGGTAAATTCAACATTTGAAGCTTATTCCATCCCCTGCCCAGCTGGATCCCTGATCTTTGGTTTGTGTAGGGGCTGTGCTGATGGAAAATATGGAATCTGATCACTTATTTTACCTTTTTTTTCCAGTGCTTCCCAGATTGCCACCCTCTGCTTTGCTTAATTAAAACCAGGTGAGGCTTTTTTTGAGGGTGAGTGAGGTAAGGGTTTGTTCCATGCCTCCTCTGCAGACCACAACATCTGACCTGATCTTTGGAGCACTGAAATTATTTGTCCAGATAGTTTTGCTCACCTGGGTGTTTGGGGAGGGGATTTCTGTTTGCTTGTTTATGTTTCAGGTGTCTAAACCATCTGTGGGCAACGACCACGACTTCCCAAAGGATGCTCCTTCTCCAGGCAGCCACCACAGAAGGCAAACAGCTCACAGAGAGTTTTGAGTGTGCACAAGGTGGGGACGAGGCATTTGGCACCTGGAATAATTCCCTCCATTTGCTGGGAAGGAGCAAGCCAGCAATAGCAAGTTTTTTCCTAGATTATCCGCTGCTGCAGTAATTTCTGAGGCAATCCAATTCCTAATAAATATCACAAAGCTGGGCAGTTTGGGGCGGCAGTGGCTGTTCTCACCCACCCCCAGGCTGAGCTCTTCACTCTTCCAAAAGTGAGGGCTCTGGCACGGGAGTTGTTTTTGCTGGAATTAGACAAATGCAGGTGGCAAGGAGAGTTAATTATGTAACAGTGGGAATGCGAGAGCTCCTAAAGGATTTGAGCATTTTCCAGTGATCCTAATCTGCTTGGGAGCAAGTAACACCTGTGAGGGAACATTTCACAGGAAAATGGCACTTTGGAGAAGCGCGTGGCCTGGTCCCAGAATTCTTTTTTTTTTTTTTTTTTTTTTGTGCTGAATTTGAGCATAAAAAGGGGGAGAGAAGAGCTGGACAAGGACTACAAAAAGTGATAGCACAGAGAAAAGAATAGAAGTCTTTATGCCTACAGCAGAATAATCTAAAATACGTCCCTAGAAGTGCTCAAGGCTAGGTTGTATGGGGCTTGGAGCAGCCTGGGGCAGTGGAAGTTGTCCCTGCCCATGGGCAGGGGTGGCACTGGGTGAGCTTTAAGGTCCCTTCCAACCCAAGCCATTCTGGGATTCACCTCAGCAGCTACAGAATCAGTGCTCCAAGAGCTGCTATGAAATAATTCATGTTAAAGCAATAAAAAAATCATTTTCATGTGTGTAACCTTGCTAAGCAAGAGCCAAAGGTGATCAGAAAACAGGAGCTGGCTTTTGGTACAGGTAACAGAAGGGTGGTTCCACCTCTGGAAATGGAAATCACCTGGAAGTTTGTAACACTAGCAGAAAAAAAGCTCTTGTGCCAGTGCTGACTGTCAGTGTCCTGTGGTGTTCAGGGTCACTGGAGTGTCCTCACCTCCAGCCTTCACTTCCTAAATTTTGTTCTGTGCAGCACCCAGTGTTTTATGGTAACCAGCTCTGCCCTGGCAGTGGCTGTCCATATTTTAAGTGTTTTTAGAGCTCTGGGCAGTCTGTTTTAGCAGCTGATAAATGGGTGCCAGAGGAACCCTCTGCATTCTCAGGGTCAGCACTGCTTGAAGGCAGTCCCTGAATTAACCTGGCTTTCAGCAGCTTTAGGATATTTTGCTGCAGTCCTGGTTATTCCATCTGCTTGCAGATCTCAAACCTTCCATCGTTCTTGCTGCTGCTTCTGATAAAAACTCCATGAGGATATAAAAACCCAGGGAGGGGAATGCAGTGGGACAGTGGGCTCAGTGTTTCTGTCACCTGCTACTAGAGGGCTGCCCCCGTTTTGGGGGAAGGGTTGATATTTCTCATAGGATAATTGGCAGATTTCTGCTTTGCCAGGGCATAATGATGAGGGAAAAGTTATTTTTTTAGATATTTTGTTCTTCTGGGAAGCAGGTAAAGCATTGCTTCTGTTGCCTCAGTCTGTAAATGTCAGTGTAGCACATAAACCAGTTTTTGACTTTAGAAAAGAAGCATCTTGGGGTGCAGAGAGAGAAATTCAGATTTCGACCTTTTTAACCCTTTTATCATAGAAATGCACTTCTTTCAATTCTGGGTTGTTTTGGGTTTTTTTTCCCCAAAAATCATCCTCCTTTTGACACCCATTTCTCATGCTGGAAGGAAGAGTGGTGCCAGCTGAAGGGGAATGTAAAGACACAACTAAAAAATGATTCTGCCTCCTGTTCAAAGGGTCCTGATTGTCAAAAACCTTCCCTGCCCAAGAGCTCTCCCTGTTTTTAAGACACTTTTTTGAAAAGCTGTTGAAATCCAGAGTTTTTTCCTTACACAGCCCTGTGTCATACCCAATGGGGAGATGGAGCAGGCCCTTAATGGTGCTAATTTTATTACCAGGACTCAAAATACATTAAAATCACAAAATCATTAAGGTTGGAAAAGCTTTCCAAGATCATTAAATCCAACCTTCAGCCAAACACCATCATTCCCACCCAGAGATGGGAGCACAGGGACTCCAGGACGAGTTCTGCCAGCAAGTTTGTTGTTTTCTCTTCTGAGCTGTCGTTTTTGAGGTGTACAAAATAAGGACAGAGGTGACCAGCACTTAAAAACCACTGCCTGTGATCAGCCTTCTCCTCCAGGTACCTCACACTGTGTTAGATTTGTCATATATTCACAGTTTCCTCAAAACCTGAGTTCACTTTTGGATCAAAATGAGTAATTTGCTTTTCCTGGAAGCTCTTGGAAAGCTCTTGATGACTGCAGCCCTTTGGGAAGCCAAAACCTCCACGCAGCTTCTGCAAAGGCAATTCCAGCACCACTCTGCCCTCACTCAGGAGATTTCTTCCAACTGGATTATCCTCCCATTTTCACAGTGAAAGAATATCCTTCAGCTGGTTTCCCAAATGTCTTACAATGAAAAAAAAAACCCACAACCTTTTGTTGGTGTTTCTAAAAGTCTGAGAATGGGAAACATCCACACTGATGTTGTTTTAAATGGGGTAAAATAGATTTTGCTCCAGCACCGTTTGGTGGTGGCACATTGTGAGGTCAGGACCCCAAAAGGTGACAGATAAGAAGTGGGGGACACCCTTCCTGAATCCACAGACCCAAGTGTGCAGTAATAAATATTTAATGATGTTTCTGCCTAGAAGGTGATTTGTATTCCACTGCTGCATTTCTCATATTTGAGACAGAGAAGTGAATTTATATCCCACAGAGATGTTTTATTTATGTTTTCTTATTTCCAAACTTGATAAACACAGACACCAAACTCAGAAACATAGAACTTTTAGTTAATCCAGCTTTTAATGTAATTTTTCTAGAATTTAATAGTTTAAGATGAAAATAGAAAACAATCCCCAACTCCTTGTACTTGCCATTTTGGGACTGGAAATCTGTGGGTTTTTGTTAGCATCCACTAAAGACCAGACAACTGGAAAGGCTAAAATTCCATATTGTGGAAAAATGGGGAAAACCTTCATTAGAAATGAGTCTCCTCACAGATTTTGGGTTCAATGCAATTGAAAATCTCAGTGGGCTTAACCCTGTTTTACCATATTGCAATTAAGAGCAAAACACATGAAAACAACTGGGGCTGGAATCCATCTCTGCATGAGCTCTTGTTTTAGAGGACATCTCTGTCTATAATGTGTTCAAAAGGTGTCATGGGTGTCAGTGCAAAATGTCACCAAAACTGGGGATTCTGTCACCAGCTGTTGGAACTGGGGTGGGGTAATTGTCTGTCCATGGCCAATGTCCCAAACCAGCTGGGGCAGTTTTCTGATCTCCTCACAACCCATCCTCCCTCCAGCCACAGATCTGCTGCTGATGGGCCAGGGAATGGCACTGAGAAAATTCCATCAGCATTGGGAGATGCTGCAGCCAGGGCAGGAGACAAACATTCCTCCCTGGATCCAATCTGGCATTGGGAACACCAAACATTCCTCCCTGGATCCAATCTGGGATTTGGGAACACCAAACATTCCTCTCTGGATCCAATCTGGCATTGGGAACACCAAACATTCCTCCCTGGATCCAATCTGGGATTGGGAACACCAAACATTCCTCCCTGGATCCAATCTGGCATTGGGAACACCAAACATTCCTCCCTGGATCCAATCTGGGATTTGGGAACACCAAACATTCCTCCCTGGATCCAATCTGGGATTTGGGAACACCAAGGATCCTTTCCCACTGCATTCCCAGAGGAACACCAGCCCCAGCTCTCCCCACTGCACCTTCAGTGACAAACTCCACTTTTCTCCAGGAGCATCCCTGCCCCAGAGCCACATCTGCCACTGGGACTGCAGCCACCATGGGATGGCACTGCCACCAACCCCTGACCCACAGGGGACAGCTGCCAGCCTGACTCTGACAATGGGTTTGTTTCTTTCTTTTTCTCCATTGTAATACTGCATGTGTTTTGGTTTTATTGTTTATTTTAGTTCTCCTAATAAAGAACTGTTATTCCTATCCCCATATCTTTGCCTGAGAGTCCCTGAATTTCAGAGTTATAATAATTCAGAGAGAAGTTGACATTCTCCATTCCAAGAAAATCTCCTGCCTTCCTCAGCAAACACCTGTTGTTCAAACCACAACACAAGGACATGTTCATCCCTGATTTTCAGGGACATCCTGGGGAATATTATTCCTAACCACAACAGCTGGGATGATCTTTGGAGCATTGTGGTGCTCGAGTTACTCCGAGTCTTTCTGCAAATAGTTTTGCTCACCTGGGTGTTTGGGGAGGGGATTTCTGTTTGTTTATTTGTGTTTGAGGTGTTTAAACCATCTGTGGGCAGTGACCACAACAGGACAGGGACATCGCTGGTCCCAGTTTGACCTGGTCCCAGTCTGACCTGCTCCACTGGTTCTATCCAATGGGAGGAGTTTTCAAGATTGGACCTGGAATAGTGGAGGGTCTCTGGCAGGGGGTTGGAATTAGGTCCCTTCCAACCCAAAGCATTCTGTAATTCTGTGAAATTGAGAGTATTTAAGGGTTTTCTTGCTGTTATAAAGCTGTTCCTGGTGTTTGAAAAATGTCAAATAATATCCCTGGAAAAGAGGCTGGGAGCTGGAAAACATGGTGCTTTTTTTAATTTTTTTTTTTCCTTTTTAGGATCTCAGATTTGGAGATCTGACACCCATCAGCTGTGGAGATCCACAGAACCACCTCTTCCACGTTGCAATTCTCCTGCAAAGTGCACCAAGTGTGCCTGTGTGCCTCCAGGTTCCGTGGGCTGGCTCGGAGAGTTCCCTTGGCTGCAGGGAGAAGTCATGGCTGGGACTCAGCTGGCCTCTGATTGCCTGCAAGTGGCTTGTTTTCCAAAATATCCTTGGAACTGGAGCTTGTACACATCTGCCTGATGCTTCCCCATAACTGCTTTCCACTTGCAGTGATGCTCTCTGGATTCACAGTCCAAGGTGAGGATGTGGACAAGTTGTTGGGAGGCTGGCCCGGCACAGAATGGAGATTACTTGGAAAATATTGAACCATTGGTCATCTGGAATCCATTCCATTCCTGCCAGGGAAAGGCAGAACAGAGAGCTCCAATTAGCTGCTGCTCATTTGCAACCATGTCAGTTAATTAGCTGAAGACCGACCAGATGGGGAAGGGTTTCTCACAGAGCTTGCAGAGGCACTTCTTGTTGCCCAGTTTTGAGCACTAGGGATTTTAATTTTTTCCATTTTTCCCAGAGGCTGAACACAGGAAGGGAAATGGGATTCCCAGTCCTTTGTTCCTTTATGAGAAAGGCTGGGCTCTCCTTAGGCTGCAGTTTGCAGGACACTGATGGAACCCAGGTGACTTTGTGTCAGCAAAGATCCAGCTCTGCTCTCTGTCGTCATGGATGGGAACTGGGAATGAAGTCAGACCCTCATGTCAGCCTCTGCCCACTTCCCTGGTGATCCCAGGGCCAGAGAGGACAGACACAAGCAGACAAATCCTTTCTCCCAAGCTGACTGGGGGGTGCATTGTGCATTCCAGGGCACCTCTATGATACAGGTGGGCACGGCGCTGACCAGCAGCACTGGAGAGGGATTTGGGGATTGCAGAAGGAGCTGGAAATCTGTCTCCTCTTTCCTAGTCCAGCACAGCTACAGGGATCTTGTTAAAATGGTTATCTTGGACTGTGAATGCTCCCAGGTGAGGCCCTGTCCTAAATTATGATGATACGTGAATCAAATGTCACACCTGGCAGTGTCACCCATTCTGACAGGAGCACCTGTCCCCAAGATCAAGCCTTGGCCCCATGGCAGAGTCTCATCTGCACCTTCCTCCCCCCATATTTACAGTTTTAGAGAGCTCCATTTTCCACAGTCTGTGCCTGTTTCCCCAGACCCTTGTTTGTGCCTCCCTCAGTTCAGGCTCCTCCACGATTCCTCGCTTCCTTTGACATTTCTTTTATTGCTCTCCATGCACCAGCTCACATTAACACGTGTTAGAACAGCAGCATCTTTTTGTAGCACTGCTTTTAATTAGTCTGCACCTTCCCCTGGGATGGCTGTTTGCTCCAAAGCTTTCTGCAGGTACCTTTCTGTGCTCTGGCTGCATTACCTGTAGGTGATACAATACAGGAGGTGGTTGTGTTTGAGGTGACTCCAAAAGTCCTCCCCAGCAAGCAGAATTCTCTGATCTTGGCTGATGAAAATCACTGGCAGTGTGGAAGAATATTTTTAATGATGAGGGAGGGGAAAGATGAAGGTGGGCAAAGCTGTTTCTGTGGGTTTGGTGTTCAGAGCCCCCCTGTTTGAAAGGGAGCCAGTGTCTGAGTCTCATCCCTGTCTGTCAAGGAGTCTTTGTTTCAAAAATGTGTTGAGAACAGGACTGGAGGAGCAGTTTATAGGATCAATAAAGCAGGTGCTGATACAGTGCCAATGGGCTGTGTTATCCACGTTCTGCTGTGCTTACAGTGACTAATCCCAAGAGTAACTGCAATGAAGTTGTATTAGTTGTGCTACGAGGGCCTGCACTTCTCTCTCTGAATCTGCCACGCCACATTTTCCTATTATCACACCCTGCACAGAGCCTTTGATAACTTCACAGTTCCCTGTGTTTCGCTGGTAGGCTCCATAAACCCTGACTAATTATTTTTACATCCTACATCTCCTCATTACAACGTTTGCCTGACTCTCTGTGCCGTGCTACTCACAGCGAGTTTTGTGAAACTCATCAGGTCATCAGGAGTTCTGCTTCTCCGAGCCATGGAAAATCTAAAACCTGGCAATTCTTTCTCAGTTTTGCTTCCTAACACCTGGAATCTTGACTTTGCCTCTGTGAGCTGCATCTTGGCCCATTTAATTACTCTTCCCTTTATACGGAGCTGACAATCAACTGTGCTCAGAGTATTTATTAAAACTGATCATTTACCCCAGTTCTGTGCAGAATCAGAATGGTTTGGGCTGGAAGAGACCTCAAAGCCCATCCAGTGCCACCCCTGCCATGGCAGGGACACCTTCCACTGTCCCAGGTGCTCCAGCCCCATCCAGCCTGGTCTTGGGCACTGCCAGGGATCCAGGGGCAGCCACAGCTGCTCTGGGCACCCTGTGCCAGGGCATCCCCACCCTCCCAGCCTAAACATGATGATGTCAGATGCTGTAATATTTCCTTATGCCAAATTCCTGTTGATTTTAGCAGGATTTTCCAGAAGATTACATGAGGACACACTTTCTGCAGTGAGAATATGGGGAGAGTGTGGCTGAGTTGTCTCCAACAGAGCTTGAGTTGTTTCTAAGGCAATTCCATGTTCCATGGAATTACTGCCTTTGTGCAGTTTAATGGTGGGTTGAGGCAAGAGTACAGTTCTGCTTTATTTCTGGTTTAATTCGTAATTCACCATTCCTTTCTTGCCTGGTGGTTCCTGCTCTCTTCTCTTGTTGCTTCCATGAAAAACAGATGTGAAACCAAAACCCGAGATTGGAATTTGAGTCTTCACTGCTGCTCCTCCCAGCATTATTGATCACTTCAATTAATGCTCTTCCAGGAATGAGACCTGGAAAAGCTCATTGTGCAGCAGCAGGGAAGAGGCAGAAGTGCCTGTCCCCAATCCAGGAGCAGGGCTTCTGTCCTGCCCTCCTCCAGGAGAAGGAGACAAGCCCACATGAGCAGCATCCTTCAAAAAAGCATTTTGTTCTCAAGTGTTCTTCTCATTTCCTTGGGATTGTCTCCATTCTGTCTGTGCCACACATCACCTGGGGAATGTGGCTTGAGCTGTTGCCTGCACAAGTGGAGACCTTGGAGGTGCTCAAACACTCAGGAAAATCTGCATTTTAAACACTGATTTCTGAACCTACACTCTCAGATAGATTATTCATTTTGGGTACATTAATCACCTTTTAAAACTATTGCTAAACCACCAGAGGAAAGAAGGTGCTTTGGGCTGGATTGGGGTGCAGGAAGGGTGTGAGATTTGTTAGGAAATAGAAGCACCAACAGTTTTCCTCCATCCTGCTGTGTGACAGAACAGAACTGGCAGAACTCCCGTGCCTGATTCCAGCAGGCTGGCTCTCCTGGCTCACAGGAAGGTGGCTTAGCTAAAGCTGCATTTTGTGTTCCCCTCAGACAGAGCTGAAAAGAGAAAAGGCTTCGAGGAGACAAAGAATTAAACAAAGAATTAAACGGTTGTGTCATTAAACCTTCCACATTTGCAGACAGGGCTTTGGCACAGCTTGACTTCCCAGTGCCAAGCACTTCATCTGCTTTTGGTCATTTAGTGACTTATTAAAGCCCTCAAAGCTTTTTCAGGATTTCTTCTTTTGTTAACTTCTGTCACACGAAGTGTTTTTAATGCTTTTCTCTCTTTTCCCGTACTATAGCCCTTCAATATTCAAATTAGGCGAGTGGAAAGAGCAGTGATTTAATTATGAATGTGGAAAAAGAGTTTGCAGGAGTTCCCTGTGACAGTAATTTTCGTGACACGAGTCGAACATCAGTGAAGCTGCTGTTATATTTAGAGGTAACCAAACCTTTTCAGCTCAGGGAACCTTCTCAGCTCAGCTCCCCAATCATTTTTGTGGGAGGTAATCTGTCATTTGAAAACCTTGCAAGTGGAAATTAGTCCACAATAACCCACACACAGTCCAAAGCAGCTCTGTGGCTTTTTAAAAGTGTGCTGAACAGGCTCCTGTGTGGAAATAAACAACATTTTAACTCTTTCTGTGATGGGAATTGATGGGGTTTTGTCTTTGGGACAGTATCCACCCACATTATTTTATTTTATTTTTTTCATTCAGACAATCAGTCTGCTGGGACAAAAGTGTAGCTAAGAGACTTAGCTGGTCCTTCAGTGATTCTTCATTAATAAATGCAGCTGGAATTGGCCTGTGGGAGAGCTGAGAGCTCTTCAAGAGCAGGAACTTTGCCTTCCTGAGTTCAGAGGGAGCAAAGCCACTTCGTAGGAGGGCTGCAGGTAAAGGGAAGAACTCCCTCTTTCTGTGAGGTTCCCACCAAAACCAGCTTTGCTGCTCTCCAGGTGAGGAGGGGTGATCCCAGAGAGGGCTTTGGAGGTGTCAGGATGGGTTATCCCTGCACTGCCTCCATCCTGGTCCTCCCTGGTTCTCACTTTGCTGGGACATTGCAGTCACATCCCTGTCACTGCCCTAACTCCAGAGAAGGGATTGTGGCCGTGGTTGTGTCACCACCAGACTAGGTGACACCTTTGGAGCATCACCCTGCTGCTTTAATAAGGATATTTTACAGATCTTATTCTGTGGTCTGCAGCAAGCACAAAAAAAAAAATAAAAAATACACATAATAAGTCCAGAAGGATTATATACTAAGGTGTTTTAATTAATTTTTTTATTTATGATATTTTAGTCAATTTGAAATGTTGAGAATAGCTGTGGGCTTAATGCAGGAAGGATTTTTTTTTTTTTAATCTACATATTAAAAGAAACAGGAAAAGGAGTATTGTTGTTCTAACATTTTAAGTGCATTTATACCAAGTATAAACTAGGATCCTGGATTTTATTTTTTAATGAAACTTAATTCAGCCTAGTTAGGAAACCAATAACCGTATTTCCTAATTCAGTTTATTAAAGCAATAAACCCAGCGATTGCAGGAAATGAAAACATTTCAGGGGATGAAATACAGAGTTCTCTGAAGAAGACACTCAAGGGTAGGTACCAGGCACTTCACAACTATTTGGTACTAATCAGAATTCTCTGTTTCCAAAGATGCTGAGTATCACCTGGTCTCACTGAGCCTGTGGATGTTAGAGATTCTCAGCATTTTGGGAACTCCTCTGGCTTATTTGGATGTGTAAGGTGCATTTAGATGTCTGATTTTAAGCCAAGAGACATTCAGGTGCTTGTCTTGGGCGCTGACTTTCAAAGACAGCATCAACTGCCTTAGTCCTGATAAGACAGAGCTGGAATTCTGGTTAATGATGGACTAAATCCTTCCCAGGCTACACAGCAGGAACACCAAATACAGCAGAGTCAGTAGGAGAGGCCATCAGTCACTGCAGCAGGGTTTGAGGCAACTGCAGCCAAGAGAGATGTGAGGTTTTCCATGGAAGCCACATCCAAGGCTCTGGAGCCTTCTCGGTGGAGCCATTCCCAGTGACTGATCCTTCACTTCTTGTCTCAGGAACTGGGCTGGGTTAGACAACCTCCCACTGCCCAGGACCTGCAGGAGCTGCAGTTAATTAATCTTCTCTTTGTTTCAGGGGGAGGTAGATTACTCCTGATTTGTAGTGAAGATTTTGGAATTTTTTTTTTTGTTTTTTTTTGTTTTTTTTACCCCCAACGTGTCACCATTTGATTCTGGAGCTTTTTTTTTTTTTTTTTTTACCTCCCCAAAGTGGCACCATTTGATTCTGGAGCCCCCAGCACAGGAAGGACAAGGACCATGGCTTCCATGTGACACAGGGCAGGTCTGCCTGGGATATTGGGAAGAAATTCCTCCCTGTGAGGGTGGGGAGGCCCTGAGGTTTCCCAGAGCAGCTGTGGCTGCCCCTGGATCCCTGGCAGTGTCCAAGGCCAGGTTGGACAGGGCTTGGAGCACCCTGGGACTGTGGAAGGTGTCCCTGCCCACGGCAGGGGTGGAACAAAATTATTTTTTAGATCACTTCCATGCTAAACCCTTTTGGGATTCTCTGGAGTTCTGAGCTCCCCATTTTTTTTCTCACTCATAAACCTCCATTGTTTCCTCTCTGGCTCTCCAAGAATATTGGTTGGTTTCCTTTAAAACAAAGAAGAGGAAAAGGGAATCAGCAGTTCTTGACATGAGGCAGCCAAATCTGTCCTGGAAACTTTTTCTAGCTGCAGTGAGCAGAAGTATTCAGCATAGCTATGGAATTGGATCATCCAAGGAGTTATTACCAGAGTTCCAGTTATTACCAGAGTCCTTTTACCAGCCAGTATGTTTTTATGGCAATATTTAAGGATTCAACAACTTTCTCTCCCCCTCCAGGCAGAGCAGATCACTTGAGTGTGCTGGAGAGGAGCACTCAGAGGGAAATGGCAGCAGAGGCAGTCACGAGAAGTAGGCACTAGGACAAAGGCTTCTGAGAGAGTTCCCAGGAAAGAGAGAGTTCCCTTATCAGCAGCTGCTGGATGACACAGCCCTGCTGCCAGGCCCGCAGCACCTGCTCTGCACAGGGCTGTGCTCAGCAGTGTCACTCCTGCAGCTCCTGCAGCCATTCCCTGTGCAGGGAAGGGATGTTCTGCTCCCAGGAGCAGTACTCTGATTGCATTAGAAATTTCATCTGGATCTGTTTTTTCCCTAACCTGAATTGTCTCTGAGCTGAGCTCTGGTTTTTAACCCCAGAATTTTCTAAACCTGCACACTGAGGTGACTCCTTGTTTGTATTCTGGCATTTCTGACAGTTTATGTTCTAACAAACAGCATTAATGTGCTGTAATACACTGGAATAAAAGTGCTTTATTTCCTACTGGAATTTCATGCAGCTTGTGGATTTATGAATTGGATTTCCAAGGGACAGTGCTAAGCTCAGAGCCGTTTTCAAAGGGACAGGCAGAAAGTCATTGGCAACACTTTAATAATAAATTCTTCCTGTTCTGCATCAGTGAGATTTGTGATCCCCTTTACATGTATTTTATTATGATTATTCATTGGTTATCTTTTTGGCACTATTAAAGTAATCTGGAAAAGTATATTGCATATTATGAGCACTACTTTTATTATAGCAGGCTCCTAAGTAGGAACACAGGAACACTGAAAGGGGAATGGAAGAGGGAAAAGATCTCCTGGGTTGGCATATCCTGTCTCCTGCTGGCACATCACATCACATAATTCCTGTCATAAATACAAGCAATCTAAAACTCTATGTTTTGTTCAGTTTGAAAAAAAAAATAAATTTCCTAGTGTGTCTAAAGAAGATTAAAATAAGCCAATCATAAATGTAATTATTGTGAGTTATAAAAGAGAACAAGGTTTTAGCCCTTTGGTTGCTTTATTCTGGGGTTTGGGGGGGAAGAGTTTGGTTTATGCTGTTTGGGGTTATTTCTTTCTCTGGGAGGGCTCTGTTGAAGAAACTGCAATAAGTTGGATTGTTCTTACACAGCCAGGCTGACTCTGGGTGCAGTCAGGCTCCTGCAGTGCAGGCTGGGGGTGTTGGACCTTCACCCTGAGCTCCCCAGCTGGGCTCCAGCCCACCTCTGTCCCATGAAAAATGGAATTTCTTAGGGAAAAATTATTCCCTGTGGCTGCTCCTGGATCCCTGGAAGTGTCCAAAGCCAGGCTGGACTTGAAGCACCCCGAGACAGTGGAAGGTGCCCCTGTCCATGGCAGGGGGTTGGAATAGGATGGGCTTTAGGGTCCCTTCCAACCCAAACCATTTTGGGATTATATTAATCTATTTCTTTCCTGTTTTCTGAGATTATATATATATATATATATATTTAATCCAGAAGCACAAGTGATGTTGTTTATTGCCAAAC
>CM031868.1:18228399-18417615 GCA_018697195.1 Certhia americana | reverse complement strand
TTTTTTTTTTTTTTTTTTTTTTTTTTTTTTTTTTTTTTTTGCCATGGCATATTAGAGATGTTTATAACATTAATTACAATTTGATTTTGGTGTGCCCCAACACCTCGTTTTCATTCAAAGACATAATTTTTTTTTCATTCTCTAAACAAAACTCAGGTGCTGCCTGCTAAGCAGCATCCCATCATGAAGCTGAAATATTCCGTACCATTCTGCTCGAGTCAGCACCAAGAAGCTGAATTCATTGTATCACCACACAATGCACAACACCATCTTCCAGCTTTTCACAAACCTGGTAAATCCTTCACAAACCAGCCCAAAATAGAAGCAGTGATAGAATTCTCTGAAGTTGTCAGCAAGATTTCTTGAATGAATTTTAACACATCTCTCCTCCAGGGAAAGGTTTCTACAGCAAAGGTTTCTGCAGCAAATTCCAACTTTCCACTGCCTATTAAAAACAGCTTGCAAATATATAATTTATATATATATATACACTCATACATTTAAATGTAATTGTTGAATAATCCACTTTTTGTCTTTTTGTTAGAGTAGCTTGCACTTAAAAAGCCAAGTCTGGATAATCCCAGGCCAAGTGCAGAAATTCAGGAGGTGAAGGGTTACTGAAAATATCAGTTGAATTAATATTTTTCATGTAACATTAACTCCAGCTGTTGGTTAGCATTTTAAAAATAAGTTTCTGCACAGCCAAATGCTCAGGCACCCAGAGAAGCACATGAATAATTCTGGTGGTTGCAAGAAGGAAACTAATTAAGGATGCCCAAATCCAGAATGTACAGCAGGAGTGATCATTACTAAATTAGCATTGCTTGATGGGGTTACAAATAACTGAGTGGTCACCCTCCACAAAACATGAAGGGAGACAGAAAATTCCAAGAGGGGATTAGCCCCAAATTAGGGATTTTTTTTTTTCTAGATTGCTCCTAGAAGCAAGATTTGGTAAATCTGAGCTCTTAAGTGCATTCAAGGCCTTGAGCAGCTGAAAAAAAACCCCAAAAAACAAAACAAAACAAATTAAAAAAACCCAACACTGAAGTCGCAGCTCCACAGATATTAGAGGGAAGGAAAATCTGTCTTTTTGATGATGCTGGGGTGCTCCATGCTGGAATTATCTTTCATGGCAGGTGCAGTGTTCCACCAGAGGGTTTCACTCAAGGTGGGTCCAATACAAGAATTAAATTCACCTCGAGGCTCGGTTCTGCGCGAGGATTGCTCTTCCAGCTCTTCCCTGTGTACTGGCAAAATTGTAAGTCAAAAAGTCATGGAATGTGTATGGAATGTTTAGGGACTTTGTGCTCCCTGGTTTCAGAGATTTTTCAGGATCAAAGCAGCTGCTGATTGCTCAGAGCAAAGGCAGCATTGCTCTCGATGTGTGTTCACATCTTGGAAGCACATTCAGCCTCCAAACCTAAAGGAACTCAGGTATATCAAATTCATGGAGGATTTTTCATACATTTAAATGAAATGAAAGATAGGTTTCCTTAGTGCAAAGAAGAATCAACCAACATTCTTTTCATAGCATTAGGAACAATATTTTAAGTTCCTTTTACCTCAGCTGCACTTCCACACAGCTCTGACAGGTGAAACCCGCCTGGGATTGTTCTGGATCTCACAAAATGGGTGCTGTATTTTTCCTGGTGCAACTGGAACTTTCACTGCTTTAATTGATGTCTTCTGGAGGCTGAGCTGGAGCAGAGCCCAGGCAGAGCAGAAGGATAAATTGGGGATTTATTCCAAGGCCTCCCTGGGCACACCTGGGCAGCACCAGAGCCCGGCTGGGACACACCCAAGGGCACCCCAAAATGGGCACAGAATGGACACCCGGCCACCAGGGCTCACACTTGGAGAAGTTCTGCTCCAGCAGCACCTTGGAGTTCATTGTGCAATTCCAGCTCCAGCTTAGGGAGCTCCATCCTCCTTGGTTTGCCTTCTGCCTTCACCCTTGGCTTTGTTCTTGGGCTGAAAGTTGTCCTTGGTATCAAACTGGAGCAGGAATTGTTTTGTGTCCCTGCTGTGTGAAGAGAGCTCAGTAGCACTGAATATGAAATGTAAAACTGCCCACAAAAACAGCACAGAGTCTAAAAATCATAAAAGCTAAAACTGAAGACATCATAATCACCTGATGAGTAACCTCGATAGTAGAAGTGACAGAAGCCTTTAATGGTTTAATAACTTCGAGGAGCCCTGGCTTTTGAGTGAGGTTCAGAAATGTGCTTTAGAGTTAGAGGAGTTATCTCCAGATGAATACAGGCCATAGCCTTGAAGGATAAGGAAAAGCAGCTTTAACAGAGAGGTTCTCTGGAGAAATAAAATTTTGCTTAGGATTGTTTATGTTATCACAGCCCCAGATGCATTGCTGCTCACAACAGATTTATTCCAACCTGATACTGAATTATTTTGGCTTTTCATGCTAGCAGAGGAGACAGGGAAAAACTTCTGCCATTAGAAAAAATGCATTTCTATCCCCACGTGTGAGCATCTGCGTGTGTGTATACTCAAAACTCTGAGAAAGGATGAAAGGACATTTTCTGAGTCTGCCTTTCTAGGCATTATATATTATGTAATTTATAAATGATGCAGTGTCTGGGTATTTTGAGGATGTTGCTGCTGCTGGTCCCATGGCACAGGGTGAATATTCATGTCACAGGCACATGGGGTTGGGAGGGACCTTAAAATTCATCTCATCCCACCCCTGCTATGGCAGGGACACCTCCCTCTATCCCAGTCTGTCCAAACCCCACTGTCCAGCCTTGCCTTGGACACTTCCAGGGATCCAGAGGCAGCCCCAGCTGCTCTGGGAATTCCAGCCCCTCCCCACCCTCACCAAAAGGATTTTTCTCAGTATCCCATCCAAACCTTCTCTTTCAATTTACAGCATTCTGAGCTGGTTTTCATTGCCCTTGTGCTGATCTTCTCTCCAGCTTCCTGTGTAAGCTCTTTTTAAACCTCATCTTTCCAGGCTGCTTCTGGTGTCCATACAATTGATGATGATCGTGTTTAAATAATAAAGGCAATTTCTCAGTTCAAATAAAACCTTTCACCTCTATTTTTCCACGTTACTGTTCCTTTTTCTTGCAAATCTCATCTCCTTAGTCAGCCTAATGATCTTAATCTTGATCATTTTGTCAACAAATGGAATGGTCAAACAATCTCTCTCCATGATGTATTTCTGCTCTGAGGAGAGCTGTGCTTTGTGGGGTTTGCTGATTCCATTTGTTTCAGTGTCAGCACTACAAGTTGTTCTGCTTCCTCCTAATTTAAAAATATTTTTTAATATTTTAAAATATTTTTAATGGTGTATCAGAAACCAGACCACGATGGTTGTACTTAGTGCTGTTTTACTTGCTTTTTAACAGGAGTTTTTTCTGTTTCATTGACAACCTGATCTCTTTAACCTTCATTTGCTAAAAGCTTCTGTTCTCTTTTAAAATATACTGGGTCTGGTTCAATCTGTATTTGCAATCTCAACCTGCACATATATATATATATATATATATTTACATAAATATACATACAATGACCTATACATATGTTCATCTATAAATGTTTGTGTGCAATTTCACAGCACAGTTTTGGGGAAGGCCAAGAACGGAGCAGCAAAGCTGAGCTGGGTCAGAGAATTGCATCCTTTGGGGCAGCTCTACCTAAACCCAGATGGAACTGGCCCTTTGGATGAGGGGATGGCTTTGGAGAAGACTCAGGAAGAGGTGAGGAGCTGCAGGGGGAGGAGCTGGGGCTCACCCGCTGATCTTGGGGCTTCCTCTCCCAAACGAAGCAGGATAATTCCCCAAATCCCAAAATTTCCAGCTCTTCCTGTATCTGACACACATCTTCTCTTACATTTTACACACCCTGTGCTTTACACATCTTGGATTTTACAGCTACATTTTACACACCCTGGATTTCACACTTACATTTTACACCACCTGTGCTTTACACACCCTACATTTTACACACACTGGACTTTACACCCCCTGGATTTTATACCTACATTTTACACCCCCTGGATTTTACACACCCTGTGCTTTACACACCCTGGATTTCACACTTACATTTTACACCACCTGTGCTTTACACACCCTACATTTTACACACCCTGTATTTTACACATCCCGTGCTTTACACACCCTGGATTTCACACTTACATTTTACACCCCCTGTATTTTACATCCCCTACATTTTACACACCTTGTACTTTACACACCCTAAATTTTGCACCCCCTGTATTCCCCACATCCTCTCTGCTCCCCGTCAGGAGCAGCAGCAGCAGTCCACACACCCCAGACAATTTTCTGTCCCCTGCAGCTCATCTCCATAGCCTGGGGTGCTGCTGCATCTCTCTCCAGCACTGGCCGCATCACTTTGCTGTTCAATTTGCATCAGGTGAGTAAAGAAATATCAGCTGGCACAGAAATTATTCTTTTCTGTCATTCCACCAGGTTTTATTGGTAGGAAAATTGTCAGTTTACTGCTTGTAGGGCTGTGATGCTGCCTAAGGGATTTTCCATAGGAAAATCTGAGGAAACCAAGGGAATTATGGAGCTGAAGGGCAGTCGGTTGTTTTCCATGCCCAAGAAAAGATAAATTTATAATTGTGTGGGTTGCAAAGGTTGATAAGTGTCAGTACTGCACTTTCCCCCTCCCTGAAGTGTTCAGGAACATTTTTTTCTCAAGTGTTTTTCCTGAAGTGTTCAGGGAAAGATCCAGTGGAACTCAGAGGATGTTTTGACTAGGCTCCCAATAAATGCTAATTCATGGACCCACTTAATTGGGAAATGTGAAAACTGAAAATGACCTCTCCATTAACTTCCTCATCATTCCAGCCCTTCTCTAAGGAAGACAAAGTGTTGGATCAGTAGGGCAGATGTTGTTGTCATTGGGGTCTTTTTTATTATTTGAAGGCCCCAATTTCTGTAGGTCATTGATAGGGAATCATCCTTTCAAGAGTGAATATTGGTGGCGGAATAAAGTGAATCTCCAGATGGATGATGCTGCAAAAAATCCCATAATTTAAAAAACCCAAACAAATTATGGGTCAAATTCTTGTTTAACTCAGGACACTTTCAATCTGAAGTTATCTGGAGAAACCATTGACTCCAGGGTAAATGAGGGCACAGCTCTCACTGGAATGAGCTCCAGGGTTTTATCCTCACAGGGGAGAACAGAGCAAACCAAAATTAACCAGGATTTTGCCACGGTGCTGATGGAAGCAGAGAGAAAAGATCAGATCCCTTTAGCATCTCCATGAGAGGAGAGGAGGGATTGCTGTAGGGAGTGTTTCGAGGTATTTTTGGAAGTTTGGTGTTGTAGAGAGTGTTTTAAGGCATTTCTGGAAGTTTAGAAACAGGGACTGAGCTGAGCTTTTGTTTTAGCTTTGAGAACCAGTTAGATCTAAATATATAATTATAATAAATATATATTATATATAAATAATATTTTAATACTTTGAATACATTGAAAAATACATGTACCCCAATAGGTCTGGCTGTTTGATATTCAAATATCATTTTTACATGAGAATAATCCCCCCCCAAAAATAAGACCAATCTGCACTCACACTCATTATGTGCTTCTGTTATTTCTGACATTTCTGCTTCTGTGGTTTCTATTAGGACTTGAGAATACACCAATGTATTTTATTTGCACATTATTAGTAGGTATTTATATAAATATCATCCAGATTTATAGACATAATATCCTCGACAAAATCCTACACAGATTTTTAGAGCAAATGTTTATGGCTGCCGGAAACTTTTGCAAGGTGTAGTTTGTAATATTTTTGTGACACAGCCTCAGCTGTCAGAGCACAGTGCTACTAAAATTCACCTCCTTTGGACAGTTATACCTGGCAAGGAGAAAAAAATCAAGGAGAACAAGCAGAGATATAGGAGTGATATAAAAAAGACAAAACAGAATGCCACAAGTGTCTCTTAATCAAAATTAAATAAAATAAAATAAAATAAAATAGTTAATGCTGAGAATAATTTATAGCTCCAATACTCACAGGCAGAAAAAGAAGATAAATTTGCCAACGTGTTAAGAAAAAAAAGCCTGGATCAGTGATGGGTCTGATTGTGGTGCCAGAGGGATGGAGAGCAGGGTTTGGAGGGGGAAAATCAGGGAGAAGCTGGCAGGAGCAGGGATTGTCACCCTGAGGAGTGGTGACAGCTGGGAGCGCCTGAGAAATGCTGAGCCAGGATCCTCCAGGCACAGACAGCCCCAAAAGAGCAAGGAGAGGCAGTTTGGCAGGGATTGAAGAGATTATTCAGCGAGCAAAATGAATGCAGATGGAGTTAAACCAGAGAGAAAATCGAAACCTGCACTTCCCAAGGCACCTCCTTCCCAGGTCAGGCTTGGAACCACTTTGCTAAGGCAAGAAAACAGGAGTTATTTGAATGAAAAATTAAAATATTTTATTTATTTATTTATTTATTTATTTATTTATTTATTTATTTATTTATGTACTTTCTATTTTTTAAAAAATTAATATTTTTGAATGAAAAATGAAATCTTTCACCAGTGTGTGGCTAGAGGTAAAATCTAAACCTGCACCTTCCAAGACACCTCTTTCCCAGGTCAGGCTTGAAACAACTTTTCCTAAGGCAGGAAAACATGAATTATTTAAATGATTTTTTAAAAAAATTAAGATTTCTATTAAAAAATGAAATAATTCACCAGTTTGTGGTCAGAGATAAAACCTAAACCTGCACCTTCCAAGGCACCTCCTTCCCAGGTCAGGCTTGGAACAAGTCCTGGGCTTAGTAAGGCAGGAAAACACAAATTATCTTTATGAATTGTCTTCCACCAGTTTGTGGGATCTCCTCAAAGACAAGCAGGTGTTGCTTTCAGGAATATTTACTGCAGGACACTTTGATTCTTGGAGCAACAGATTGTGCTAATCTTTCAAATAGTTGTGAGAAAAAACTGCCAAGCCTTTGTAGAATGCACCAGTTTTATCAGCACTCCAGGGTTCCCCTACAAGTAAAACTACAATTTCTTATTAATATTGAGCAAAAACCTACACAAAACTCACATTTCTATTGGGCTTTTGCATGTTAAAACTTAGGCCTAAAAAATGCTTCCCATGTAACAATTGCTTTGCAGAAATTCACTTCTCATAAACAGAAATGCTGTTTCAAATGTAAATACCTTTCTGTAGGAAGAGGCAAGGGTAAATATCAATGGAATATTTTTCATAAATGTCTCCCTTTTACTACATGGATCAAGTTTTCTCACAGAATCTGGTCAAAGAACACCCTCATAATCCCTGCACCTTTATTGTGCTTAGGAAGTTTGATTTTGGTTACTAAAAAGGATCTTTTGCCCATTATTGTGCAGCAATTCTTCTATTTTGTACCTGCTGATGCAGTTTTTGAGCTTGTCTGACAAGTAGGAGAGAGTCAGAATGTAACAGGGAACTAAACTCAAGAATGGGATTAACAGCATTGTAATTTTAATTTGATTGTGATTTCAGACTTGCCATTGTTAAAAGAAAAAAAAAAAAAAAAAAGGTAATATTTGATTTGATCTTTCTGCCCAAAGGAGATTCCTTTTGGTCATGATTTTGGGGCAGAATCACCTAAATTTGAACTGAACTCACTCATCACACAACCAACACAACACTTAGAGACAAGCAAGGAGCCTGCAAGCCCCAGTTCATTTACAACATGGCTAAATCTGCTTTTCAGGCCCCTGTAAATATTAGTAAATGTGATTTTACCACAATTTTGACTATTTCTCTTTGAATTAAGACAACTCAGCCCACACACAGGACCTGGGGTGGCAGTGGTTGTTTTCTGACTCGAGTGAGAGCTGCAGCTCGAGCAGATTTTGCCTCCCTAAAGCCTGTCTGCAATGACTTGATACTGATTATTATTTTTATTATTCTTAGGCTGTATTGCTGGCCGTTTTCCACTGGCACATTTCTGTGAGTGCAAAGAGAAACATGTGAAATGTTTAACCTCCTCTCCAAGCAAAATTCCACCGAGTTGTCGCCCAGCCCATCCCCAGCTCTCCCAGCCTGTCCTTCACACCTAAACCATCTGTTTGTCATCTCTTGGCTCTGCCCACAAACCAACCATCTGCTGGGAGCCTTTCAACTCCTATTTACAACCCAGGCTCTTTTATCTATCTTACAACTCCTTGCACATGTCAAAATTTTAATTACACAGCCACACATTAGGATGTCGTGGGCTCAGGGGGCTTTTTCTTACAGTGATGGGCTGGAAGGCTTTGAAAATGTAGTTTTTATGGCTTGGTGATGGATGGTGTTCCTGAAGAGTGCAACTGGTTTGGAAGGGAAGGAATAGCTGATGCATGAAGTCAATAATTGTTCCAAGATACCTCCAAGTAATTGATGTCTGCATAATTCCATAAATGCTGTGGCTTTATTAAAATACAATAACAATATTAATTTATATGAAAATTCACCCTGGCTAACAGCTAATGCATTTAAATTTCAGATAATTTAATGCAGTCCTGTCTCCTGGTAGGGTGGGGGGGAAAAAAAAAGAGGATTCTCAGTAGAAATTCTCTACATGCCTCAGATCTCATAAAATATAAGGTCTGAATGACTTTTATAAATGCTATAAATATGATTAAGATATTCCCCTCCCAAGGCAGGAGGGTGAAACGGATCTCGCTGAACAAAAAGCAGCCAAGAACATTAAAAATTACCATTTCAGTTCTGAATACTGTACATAATACACTGAAAAAAACAAAGCCTTTCCTCTCTCCTGCCAGCTGGAGGGACAGAGCATGGATCCACAATTTTTATCCACAGTTTTGATGCAAATTGCTGAGGACTGTTCCCTGTTCTTTCAGGATGAGTTTGCTGAGTTGATACCATTTTAGGACACAACCTGTTTTTCAGGAGATCGAGGATGGAAGGGAATTTTAATAACACAAGAGGACAGAGGAAAAAGGAGCAGCAGTTTTTGCCACATGGTCCACCAAACAAAATTCAGGAATTACTGAGGATTAGCAGAATGACATCCCTTTTCCCTGGAATTCCAGGACTTTGCCTGTGTCTTTCTATTCTGCCTTTTCTGGTCAACTTCTCTGTAAAAACCAAGATTTTCCACAAGAAATCCAAGAACCCATGGAAAGCAGATTGGTGGGGAGGTGTTGTAATCTCTGGATTTGAAAAAAAAACAAACTAAACAATTTTGAGAGAGCCCCAGTGAGGGATCAGCACCATCAGAAGGGCCCCACTGAAGCACTGGTGATGAGTGAGGTGAACCAGAGCTGGTGCTGGTTTGAAGGGATGGTTTGATTGATAGGAAATCATCCTTTAAAGTGTGAATATTGATGGGGGAGTAAAGTGAGTCTTCAGATGGATGACGTTGAGCAAAAAACCCCAAAATTATGGGTCGAATTCTTGTTTAACTCAGGACACTTTCAATCTGAAGTCATCTGGAGAAACCATTGACTCCAGGGTAAATGAGGGCACAGCTCTCACTGGAATGAGCTCCAGGGTTTTATCCTCACAGGGGAGAACAGAGCAAACCAAAATTAACCAGGATTTTGCCACAGTGCTGATGGAAGCAGAGAGAAAAGATCAGATCCCTTTATCATCTCCATGCTTCACCCAGAGAGGAGGGATTGCTGTAGGGAGTGTTTTAAGGCATTTTTGGAAGTGGCCCAGCTGTGCCAGCTGCAGTCAGCTTCTCCCAGAGCCAGGCTGTGCTCCAGTCTCCTCTGAGCCCCATCTGCCTCAGGGAGCAGATCCCAATCAAACAGCTTTGGGTACAGCAGCACGACTGTGCCAGCCAGTGGCAGTCTGTCCAAATCCCAAACAGGACAGCACTGCTGCTGGACGTGTCTGCAGCTCTCTGCATTTTCCAAAAGTCTCATTACAGGATGGAGACTCTGGGAAGATCCCAGCAGCTCACATTGCAGACAGCAGACACTGACTTCTGTGTTCCAACACACTTTAAAATCCTCTCAGCCTATGGCAGAAAGCACAAAGCACATTGACGCTTGCTTTAGCCATTACAAAAAGCACACGGAGGTTTGCTTAAAACAATGCTGGCTTGTTAGCTTTAGAATACAATGGGCAGTGCTCCATTATTGGGCCTAAAACTTTCTGTCTCTTCACAGATATACTTTTCTGCTGTTCTAAGGTTTGCATGAACTGTTTTCCACACACTACCTATTGTTAACAGCCCTTGCTCACACTCTAAGGTACATTTTTACTTTTCAGAATCAGCATCTACAGCATAACTCTGAGTTTTCTCTTCTTTTCTGCCCCTGAAGACTGCTTTATGACTTTCCAAAAAATCCTTTACCTAAAATGATTCCCACACACTACCAGTGTGGAAATGAAAACCCTCTGGAATGGCTTCATTCACTGTTTTACTTCATTTACACTTTGACTCTCCCTCATCCCAGGAGGAGGTGCTGGAGTTCAGCTGCTCAGGGTGGCTCCAGCTCCAGCTGAGGGCACGGAGTCCCTGCAGATCTCCCAGTCCCTGGAGATGAGGATGTGCTGCATCTGCTGCTCCAAGGCACAAGGCCAGCCAGGGATGGCTGAACACCAACAGGAGCCCAGCTGGGGGGGAGCAGCAGCATAGAAACCACTTCTGCACAGCTGGGATACTGAAAGGAAACCACTTCCCACATAAACCTGAGTCAGAGCTTAACTAAGTCCTTCCTTAGTTCTGCCTGGCTGATTGGGCTGACACAGCTGGGGTGTGGCATCAGGGACCACTCCACATGTCCAGTGATGCCTTAAGTTTCCGCTTTTAAATTTTTTAGACTCTGTGCTGTTTTGTTGAGTAGTTTTAGGTTTCATATTCAGTGCTACTGAGCTCTTTTTGCAGTGTAGACAGACAAAACAATTCCTTTTCTAGTTTGATACCAAGGACAACTTTCAGACCCAAGAATGAACCAAGGGTGAAGGGAGAAGGAAAAACGAGGAGGATGGAGCTGCCTAAGCTGGAGCTGTGGTTGGACAATTGATTCTAATCTCATGATGGACCAGAACTTATCAAAATGTGAGACCTTGTGACCCTTGTGTCCATTTTGTGACCACTTTGGGGCATCCTGGGTGTGATCCAGCTGGACCCTTGTGTGACCCAAGAGAACCCATTGAGACCTTTTAATAAATCCCTGCTTTATCCTTTGCCCTGTCCAGTCTCTGTTCTAGCTCAGCCTCCAGCAGGCATCACCAGGATGGCTGGAGATGGGATTCTGGAGAATTTAATTGTGCCAACAGCACAATTAAATCCCATAGCAAAGTCCATCTCTTCCCTTCCTCTACCATTTTCGCCTTGGCCCTTTGCTGCAAAGCCTTCCCTGGTTTTACACCCTGGAGTTTCTGAGAGCAGGGGGAGCTTTGCTCAAGGCAGGGAGAGAAATGAAGCCTTTTGGTGCTTCTTTGCTTTCATCCAGCTCTGCACACAATGGGGTGCAATTTTTTCTGTGAAATTTCATTATCTTGGTTAGAATGAGGAGCTAAGTCTAAAATTACAGAGTATTGGAGCAATTCCAAAAGATCTGTTGGAGGCGACAACCCCACTTTTTTTTTTTACTTTTTTATTTTCTTTTATTTGATTAAGGTAAGCAGCTAAAGCCTGGAACAACTTGAAAGGAGCTCCTTCCATTTTAATTAAACCTCTTTTTAACAACGTAGGTTTTGAAATCACAGCTGAAAAGTTTACTGTGTCCACCTGATGCTGCTGTGGAACATACCTGCACTGACAGCTTCTTTTCAGAAATCAAGGTATCCAAGTTCCTGAGAATATTTTTAAAAATCCTTTAAAAGATTAGCCCTCATGATCCCTCAATTTACTGACTGATCTCTTGCTACCAAACCAGGGCTGCACAAATTAAGAACAGCTTTAAGTCATCTCCAGGCACTGTGGTTGCTCCTCTGCACCTCTTCCAGCAGTGGGGATTATGTTCATAATGCAGATCAATACTGGCTGCTTTAATGCTCTGTGTTCACTTGCTTTCAAATCCTCAAATTTAATCATGCAGCCTGAATGAGCAGCTTCACTGTTTTGGAGAAATTTCAGTGATTATAAAAAGACGTTGGCTTTGGAAACAGGCTCGAGGAACAAGACATCACCTTCCTCACATAAAAGTTTTTGTAAATTTTCACCTGAAGGTTTTTAATGTGCCTGTGGTTGAAAGGATTGAGCTGGAACTGCTCTTCTGGTTTTCACATGCTGCCAAAGAATAGGTGACAACAAATTTAATTTCATTCAAGGTGGATTTGTTTGTTACAGATCCAAATGGAGAAAACTCATTAGACAATAACTCTTCCTGTGGTGTCAACAGCAGTTACCCAGTGCTTTTTGTGCTGTTCCAGTCCCAGAAAACAGTTTAGAATCGACTGATCTATATTTTCTCACCAAAGATGACACAAAAATATGATCTGCTGTGATGTATCTGTTCTCCTTTTGCTGTGTGTATACAATGAATTCATACATATTTTATGGAAACCTTTCACCGAAAGCTCCTGCAATCCCATAAAAACACCAGCTTCTGGTGGATGCTGAGGTGCAGGAAGATTGATATTTGGGAAAATGATTGACTTCAAAAATAACTGGGGGTTCTCTGAGCTGCTTCCTTAATTCAGGGATGGGGGAAATTCCAAGGAAGGGAAGGTGGAGGAATGGTCATGGAATGAGCACGACCTGCTATGCCCCATCTGCCTTAAGCAAACAAATCTCTGCTTTAAAACCTCTGTCTCCTGTTTTCTAACTATTCCCATCAGAATTTATTCATTTTCCTGCTTTCTGGCATCCTGTGATCAGAGAATCATTTGTTATTAATGTTTTATTTCCAGACATTTTGGTTGCCATAATAGCTCCATCACCACCAGGCTTGAAGGAGGAACAATTAGATCCTGATTTTCTTTAAGCCTGGCCCAGCCAGCACAAAAATCCAGCTGTGTGAACAAAGTACAGAATCCTCTTGGAGAGCAAACGCTGTTTGCAATCTCACAATTTGCAGACTAAAAATCAAATAACTATTTTTATCCTCCCTTTTCCGCCAGACATTAACTAAATTTGTCAACGTTAGCATGCTTAGGATTAAAGTTTTATTGACTTTTTAAATTTATTTATTTATTTATTTATTTATTAAATTTTAGGCAAACTTAAGATATGGCACATAAAGTTTTCATAGCTGAATTAGAAGACTTCCTGGCCCAGATTCCAACTTCCAGCTTTGCTGCCAGGAGCTCCTGATCCCAAACCTGGTGACAGTTTCAATCTGCTGCTACCTGGCTCACAGCTTGGCCACAGCACCCAAATTTGGGTTCAGAAAAAAGGAAAAGTGAGAGAGACAGAGCATGAAAGAAACTTCTCTCATGGAAAAAGGAGGATCCAGTGGTGGAAATCATCCCCAGGTTGATGGGAATGGTCCCCTGGAATCATTGCTACAGCACAGGGAGCAGGTTGTAATCGTGAAGGAAAATTGGTTTATTCCCTATTGACTCTGAAAGGCTCCTGTCAGGTTATTTTATGCTGCAGTCTTGGTTTTATTCCTTGTTTTGAGACACAAATTAAGGCTGTATTCCTGTGTATCCGTTACCTCTGTCTCTCATTCCTGTGAGTTGTCTTCCACTCCTTCTTAACATTTGCCACATGCAAATCTGAAGCTTTGAGGTGAGAGGAAAAGCAGATTTATTTTAGGAACTGCTGTTTTCACAAGTTCCCTTGCTAAACTGCTTTCTCAGGTCATTACCCACCCATGTCTTTGAGCTTCTAATCACATTTTCTTTTATTCAAGAGAGTCCCCTGGTCTTCAATTAACCGGACTGAACCAGGCACAATTTTTTAACTGATTTCCTAAATAACTCCTTGACGTTTCACTACCTGAAACATTCCAGTAAAGGCTTAGATACCTATTTTGGTAAGGTAAAATTAATAGATTGTTTCATGCTTTCATTTATTTAGAATCAAAATGATAGAATAGTTTGGGTTGGAAGGGACATTTAAAGGCCGTGAGCAGGGACGCTTTCCACTAGACCAGGCTGCTGAGAGTCCTGTCCAATTCCATAGTGAAGGGGTAGATTTTAAATTATAACTTTTTACCTGTGTTCCAGGGGATGAAGGAAGAGTCTTGGAGTGTTTTATCACTTATTTCACTGAACATAATCTGGGAATTGTTGTGTGGGATCTGCAGCCATAGCTGCTAAGAGGTGAAGGGCAAAATAATCAGTTTGAGGTGTTATTTGGAAAAGAAAGGAACAATTCTTGGGGATGGCCTGGGATGATCCCTGTGGGGCTCAGATTACTGGGAACTCTCTGATTTTGTGACTTTTAGTGCAGAGAGAGGCACCAAAGTGCAGCATCTGCTGAGCTGTGAGCTCCACCTGCAGCACAGGCTGTTTATGGCTCCTGCACAAACCCCTGGAGCAGCAGCACTGGCTGTGGCTGCTGGGGTTCAGAGCTGTAAAGAGCTCCAAAAAAGCAGCAGATTAAAGGGGACTGCAGGGAATCCCTGAGCCTCCCTGGAGATGAATTTGTACCAGCAGGAGCAAACCACTCCCAGGATATGTGGAGCAGGAGAACACCATTTATAAATTAAGAACAGCTTTAAGTCATCTCCAGGCACTGTGACTGCTCCTCTGCACCTCTTCCAGGAGTGGGGATTATGTTCATAATGCAGATCAATACTTCAGGTCTCCTTCCTGAAGCAATCAGGATTTTTGATATTTCTGATGCTGATTGACAACAAGATAAAGCAAACCCCACAGACTTCCCACAGCAAAGCCCCAAATAATTCCATCTCAGGAGAGCTGAGGATAATCCGAGGTGCCAGTGTGGTTGAGGTGGGAAAGGAATTCCCATGAAATGCTCCCAAATCTCCATTTCCAGTCCTGAATTTACCTCTTAGTGTCACTGGGAGTGGAGCAGGCAGCTCTCTCCTGCAGTCACAACATGTCATGAGCACATCCTCACACACAAAGCTCGTCGTGGAGTGTGTTTGATTTCCTGGCTGCCTTATTTGTTTACAACAATGCTCTTAAAATTGTCTCTCCCATCTGTGTGGTTCTTACTTGTCTGAATGAGAATGAGATATTAAAATGCCATCCAGATGTCTGGATGCATATCAGCCTTAACATATTATGCAAATTGTCACCAGGATGGGGTTTTTTTCCCTCCTTAAACAAAACAATATTTGGAGGTGGAATGTAAAGAAGGGAAGCTGTGAAGGATGACAAGTGAAAAAAAATTTAAAAAAAAAGCACTGAGCATATTCAGCTGAACTTTTCAATCACTTTGGATGAAAGGGTTATGCACAAAATGTCCTCAGTTGTTTTCACTGTAAATCTAGAGAAGGACAATTGGATGAAAACAATCTTGAAAAACAAAACACACAATATAAACAAGGAAACAACACCAAGCCTGAAGAGCTCATAAAATTAATTCAACAAAGGAAAATATAAAAGTTGTTTCTGATCTCATGAGAACAGGACTTCATAAACAACAGCAACAAATATTTGTTGGCTACTGGGCATCTAATTTAAAGAAACCTTGGGGTCTGCCTCTGCAGAATGAGTTGTTCATGGAATTAACAGTGTAATTAATGTCCATGGAATTAACAGTGTCTCTTGAGTTTCCCCCAACAAAATACAGAACACCAAAAATTTTAGATTTATTATTTGGCTTCAAATAATTTAATTACTCCAAGCTTAAACTGGATGTCAGGACAGAGATAAAAATGGAGATATAGGAAGCAAGGATAATGGAAAAAGATTTTTTAATGAAGTCACCCACATTGTTTTTATCCCAAGATAACATAACCCAGACTTAAATTGTGTCTGGCAGGTGTCTGCTTAACCTATCCTTCTCCAGATCCTACACTATTTACTCCTGTACCTGTCTGGCCTTTAGGCTGGATATTTCCCTAGTGTTTAACCTAAATTTCCCCTGCAATTTCATCATGGAAATTCTGCTATTCCCTCATGGATGGCAGGACACTTCCCAGCCCTCCTCCCTCAGAGGACAGAGCTGGAATTGATGCTGTGGAGGTCCTAAAAGAACTTTCCACATGTGAAGGTATTTCCCCTCTCTCACCATCCCCCCTTACATTAACCCAGCTCCATCCTGCCAGGATTTCCTCACGCTCCATTTTTTCTGCAATTTTGGCCATGTTCCCCCCCCAGAATTCCCTTCAGTCCAAGACAAGCCAGATATTCCAGCTGTAGAGTTACTGAGGAGCAGCCTTGAAGAAATCCTCAACATTGAAAATGTGCTCTTCCCGCTCATTTATCCTGATTTTCCCTCTGTTTCTCTTCATTTCTAACCCAGTACCACAGCTCCTGCACACTTCATCCCTTCTTCCCTTCCCACCTTATCTGCAGAAGGTAGATTGATATGATTTGTTCTCAGAACATCCATGATGGTTCTTTTCTTATCATCCTTTATCTTCAGAGTGCTTAAATAGATTGGCTGACTGTTTATCCTGGTATCTTCCTGGGCACAGAGCAGGAAATGATCAGGCTGTTACTCTTCACCATTTTTAACAACATATTCCTTCATTATTGTCATTTTTTTGTCTAGTACCAGCAGCACATTATCTTCCCAGAGTGTCTCTTATGTGTGTCCCAGAGTTTAATCCACAGAGGGATGGAGAAGAAAGGATTGAATTTCAGCTACTCCTGAGTAAGGATGACAATCCCAGTGTGCAGGGGATCAATGATATCTCAAAAATTGATCTTTAATAAATAGACTGAGAGTCTGAGTGTATCCTGTAGCAGTCAGCACAAGCAGAGGCACTGTGTTATGTTATGTACATTATGGCAGAGGATATGCACAATCCCATCCTGAAAATAGATTTTATATCTTTCAGTTTCCTGCAGTTCCTGGGCTTCAGCTCTAAAAGCACCAGAGAGTTCTGATGATAATTCTCAAATGCCAGTCCAATGTCACAAGAGAGTAAAAAGAAGGAAATCTATTCATATAATTTAGTTCCTTCAGTCATCCAACCAGGAAAAAATGGTTGGTTTGAGGATTGCTAAATAGTCAGAGAATAAATCTGTTTGTGGATTATTAATTGCAAAGTAAAAGCTAATTTTGAAATGGGTGAACAAGATCTGCTTTTTGTGTTGGTGTTTTTGGAGTGGCTGCAGCCAGAACTACAAACATTTGTAAACCATCCCTCCATCCTTCTTTAATTTGAATTCCTGAGAGCTATGAACTAACACCAAGAGGATAATAAACAGACCACCAGATCATTTAGTAAATCTGATTTTTGAATGAAATTAATGGAGTTTTAGCAAAGTTCTTAAACCAACAGGGTAACATTAACTGCAAAACAAAGTTCTTCTTGGTGACACCTTCCAGATGCTAAAATCACAATCCCAGTTCCAATGGACTCAAGCAAGGATCCAAACTCAACACATCCCAAACTTCTGCACCCCAAACTTTCACAAAGAACCTGGCAGGGATAATTCTGGTTTAGGAAGGAACCAATGATAAAAGCTTGCTTGGCTCTCATCCTTACAGACTGTCCAGCCCTGCTGGGTGGCAGCCTGTCCTTATTTACAGGATAAAATTACCCTAAAACTCAGATTCTATGCAAGCTTGTTCAGCTGCAGTGGGGATGGGATTTCTGATGTGTGTTTACAGCAGGACAAGTCTCTGAAGAACATTTCCCACCCCAAAGGCCAGGCCAGCAGCTTTGCAGACCCTCATGAGAAATTTTGGATTCATCCTCTCCCAATTCCAAAGTGTGAATGGCTGATACAATAAATTCAGGTTTTAGTTGTGATTCTCATGGTTTTGGTGGTGGCCCTTGGTGGCCAGCCCAGGTTCCAGGGGGTACAATCTGCACTCCCATCTTTTCACACCCACAGGATAGCCTTGCTATCCTGTGAGCTGCTGTGACACTTCCAAAGTTGACTATTTATGCACATTTAAAAATCTCTTTCAAGCCTGTCCTAAATTAATACTGAAGTTTTTTCAGAAAATTGTATTGTTTGTTAAAAAAAAAACAAACCAAAAACCTAAAAAACCCCAAACCTTTAAAAGTTGCTCCCAAATTTACTCTAAACCAAAACAAATACAAAGACCTTACCCCAAATTTATTCATCCTCTCTTGTCTCTCATTTCCCTTCATAGACTGGGGGCAGCCAGGCTCTTGCTGCCTGATTTGATGTCTGCTGCTTGCCAGAAATGCAATTTCTTCTCCAAAACAGAGCTCTGGACACACTTTGCCTATTTTGTCTTCCTGCATTTCCTCAGGAAGTGTTTTCCCTGCTATTTGAACTCCCTGCACAGAGATCTTCAAAGGAAAAAATGGAATTGCATCAAGGGAAATGAAAGATTTGCTTTAATCTGGAGACAAGTTTAGCTAAAGATCGACAGTCTGTGTTGGAGCAGTGGAATATCTGGATGTTTTGCACACCTGAGGTGATATTGTCTGTCTCACAAAGCTATGACTCTTAATTTAAGCAGATCGAGTGACAGCAATCATTTTACTGGCATATTAAGAAATATTTGATTTTTAGTTGGCCCTGAGTCCTTTACAATGACTCTCCTCAAGCAAATCAGTGAGCTTCAGGTGCTCAAAATGTTCCCAACACACTGATTTTAGCTATAAATATTTTCTCTGGAGCTATTTCCTAAATATTTCTCAAATACTACCTGGAGAGGTAATATTAGACTTTCTCAATTTACAGCACTACCTGTTTGTATGGAATTACTATGTGCAAATAAAAATCTGCTGATTTGCTTGCAGGTACCAGTACTTTTTGAGAAGAAATAGTTATAAATCCAGTCAGGAACATTTCACAGAGTAAAAGCGATGAAATTAGGTTAATACATTATTTATAATGAGTGATTTGCTCAGCTCTATGCAAAATAGAGGAACATTTTTTACCAGCTAAATCACACGAGAAGAGGTGAAAGGGATTGTTTCCCTCATTTTCCTCATTTACATGGCAGACTGTTTTAATTACTTATTCAGCTTTAACTTTGCCATTTGTGTGGCAGCTGACAGTAAAGAGCTGTGCCTGAACAGATGAGCAAACATCTGGCCAGCCCTGGGAGCAGTGGCATTGCTGCTTGCTCTTATCTTATCTTTTTAGCCACAAATTCTTTTCCTTGAGGTTTTCCTGTCTCCTCTCCTCTTTCACTCCTTTTGTACACGGTTCTAACAAAGAAATTGCAACTGGAGGAGCACTGGAGTGCAGAGTGGAGAATGGATTCTCGTTAATCATGCAGGTACAGCTCACTGGATAATTCACAGCACATCTCCCTGCCACATGTAGAACTTCAGAAGTGATTAACCAGCAGCTCTCACTGCTGTCCCACCACGTAAGAAAGTGTGGCAATAAAAGAGGATTCAGCTTCACAGCACCACAGAAGCTTAAATTTCACTGATAATAACAACGTGAACATGGAAATGGGAGAGATGGGGAAAATATCTCAAGGAAGGAAAAGCTAAAAAGAAAAATAAATAAAAAGGATAAGAAAACAGTTCTTCAAACCGAAAAATAAAAATGCAGGAGAACATCGTACAAGGAAACGTAACAAATTTCCAAAAAGAGGCTGCAAGAGAAAAGACTCCAATCCCACAAGAAGCAATTAGAAGATCCTGTGGAAATGATGCATTAAAAAGATGGGTCTCCAAAGGAATGAGCTGCTTTTTCCTCCTGTCTTTTTTTTTTATTGTTGTTCCAATGGAATTCATCTGCCTGCACTCTCTCAGCAGCGTTGGAACAGTGCTTTCCCCTTCCAGAGGATTATCTGGCCTCTGCTGTGAGGGGCTGTGAAAAAGCAAAGGCTTTCAAGGCTGCTGAAGAGGATGAAGCACATCTTTATTTCTCTTTGTAGAACACAAAGCCTGTAGGAGGGAAATTGCAAAATATTGTTCCTCTCTAGCAGGCGTCAGAAGCACTTGGTTTATTTACTCATCTCCCACCTGAACCAACCTCTGGCTTCATTTCAATAAATCAGCTCCCACTCCATGGGTTTTATGTAAGGAGTGGGGCAAAGAGAGGGAAGGAAGTGAAGGGAAATTGTTTTGTGGAGTGGATTGTACCTCACTCACTTTCTTCCCTTCCTTCCTGGCTGTTTCTCTTGCCTTGTAGAAGGGCTTTGACCTGAAAGAATTTGGGCATCTCATAAACCAGGGCACTCAGCCCTTGGGTTTAGACACCCATCACCTTTTAGATTAGTTCATGTCTGGTTTAAAATGCAACTTTCCATTGCAGTTCTTCAATCCCACTCATCTGGAATCTGAAAAGGCCTTTTTAGAGTCTGCTCCCTGCAATCCTCAGTGATTCCTACTCTCCCTTGGAGGGAACTGAAGGCAGCACAAATCTGAGTTAATGGGTTTTATGATCAATCAGCTCATACCTGTCCTATTAATAATGCAAATGGGATAGGATTTTTGAGTTATGAGGAGCTTATACACAGATATTAACCACTAATACATTCATTAAGCTGACTAAAGTATTAATTAGCTTTTGATGTTGCTGGATTGCAGACTACCAGATAGTTTTACCAAGGCCTGCTCAAATTGATTAGAGTGATCCCATGCTGTGCACTGTTTCCACAACAGAATTGATCTTTCTCCTGGACGAAGACAAACAACATTCTAAACCACATCTGGAGATGTTTGTGACTAAGCTTGGGGAGGGAAATAAGGAATGGAAATATCCTACTGGAGAGGTTTATCCTGGATGGGATCTTATTCTGCAGGTAATCACTTTAAATTTGATGTGATTGGGTTTAGATCCAAAAGAAAAGCAGAATAAAATATTCATCCTGTTTCACTGGGTGCTGTGGAGATTTAGGCCCATGACTAAATGAGCTTTAAGGTCCATTCCAACCAAAACCACTCTGGGATTTTTGCTATCCACCTGGAGGAATTAAGGCACAAATCCTACAAGGAAAATCATTATCCTAATGAGGTGGACACCGTGGATTTCTCTGCAGGTCAGAATAAATTGGTGTTCTCAGCACACTCTCCACAACTTCCATGCGGGCACTTGGTGAGAAGGGTGAAAATATTGGTAATTTATATTGCATGGGTTTAACAAACATAATTGCTTTTTTTCATGTATCTTTGGAAGGGTCCAAGCCAAGACTGTGAGAGATATTTTAAAAATATCACTGGCCTAAACTGACATGGGGTTGTTTCACTGAATTTTTGGAGGGTTAGAAAAGTTCTTCAGGGCTTGATGTGGGTTGAATATTTTCAAAAGGGTTTTGTGCAAGGCAAATTTCAGTTTCCTCACAGTTTTTCCCCCCAACTCTGGATGCCTCTGTAATATTTTCTCATTTCTCTGACTTCTGAAAGTGCCTTTTCCTTTGCATCACTTCACTGACAGTGAGTGGCAGTTGTTCATTAACCATTATCTCTTCTAATTTTCTGTGAACTAATTGCAAGGAGCATAAGAAAAGCTATTAGAATAGCAAAGCTCTGAGGGATAAGAGGAGAAAAAGAGCAGGTCAAGATCATTGCAATTTACAGCAATATTTCTTTCAAGAAATATGAGGGTCTAAAAGTCAATTGTTAAAAAGAAAGCAGAAAGAGACCTGCAAATATCAATTCAAAAATCAATAGAAATGTCCAGTTTGATACAAAGTTTTACACCAATTTCTAGGGAAAATACTTACCTTATGACATGACAAGCATCTTCATTGCATAGGGTAAATGAGCCAGTAAAAGCAAAAATATTGGGAGCATATTGGAGCAGAGCAGTAGGACTGAAAAACAGGAATACTCAGGTACAAAGATAACATAAAAAACCCACAAAAAAAGCCCACAAAAAACCCCAACATTTGAGGTGATTCTTTCAGTCCAAAGTTGTTTCCTAAATGAGGGAACAAGCTTGGTAATCAAAAGACATCATTATCTGGCTAACGTTTCCCAGAATTCTGACAGAAATAAAAATAAAATTATTAAAACTAGCACAGGTTATGAGCAAAGCAATTTTGCTCCTGTCTGTGTTGATGTGTAACCCCAGCAGGAGATTCCTTATAACCTGAGCTGCTGATGATTACAAATCATCAGGTTCATTTATGTATCACTTGTGGTTAAAATTCACTTTTGATAGCAGTGAATGAGGGCGGTGAAAATTGTAAATTAAAATATCTACCCAAGCTGTTGTGTCAATACAACTTCAATACCTCATGATAAAAAAGGCAGAAAATGAATGAAAAAACACTTCAATGAATGTTGTGGAAATAAAAATCTCCATGTTTCCCTGTCTTAAAATCATGACTAATAAGGTGGATATAGCATGAAAAAAAATCCCAAGAATGATGAAAAAATAGCTGCATTGGTCACGTGTAGGCAACAAGATACAGGAAGCCTCATAAATTACATGTACAGCCCCAGCACAGACGGATTAACAGGTGGTGAAACAACAGCTGACATATCCAATGTGATGGGCAAGAAATACGACCAGGGTGAGGAGTTTGGCCAAGCTTTAATTCAGCACAGCACACTTTGGAAAATTGATGGCTTTTTAAATAACCTGAGAATGTTTCTGCCCTCCCCACAGTGCCTGCTGGTCCCTGGGACTGGGAATGAAGCCAGCACCATTGTTGGGACAACACAGAGGAAGCTGAGCAGGTGCTGGTGACCACTGGGACCAGTTTGAGATGAGTCCCATGACCAATTATTGAATTACTCAATTAGAGCTGTTCTGACAACACCACCAGCTCAGGAGTTAAAATAACCTAAGAAAAAGGATTTATTACCATGCAAAACTCCTGCTTGGGTGGGGGACAGCAGGAAGGGTATCCCTGAATTCCTTGTGGATGAGAACAAAAAAAAAAAAAAAAAACATCTCTGGTAGCCTTGGAGCAGATTAAAGGCAGGTAAACACAGAGCTTCAGAGAGATCTGTCATCAGAAGGACAAGGCTCTGCCAGCTTGGTAACCTTCAGCAAAGAAATGCAGGATGAGATTGTTTGAACATAGATTGGAAGAATTATGGGATGAAAAATTAGTTAAATAAATCAGCAGGCGTGTCAGGTGATCCTCTGCAGCAGAGATGGATGTTTCTTTTTTAATTTACTGAAAAGGCACAATCCCTTGGCTTGGACCCGAGGCTCTTGAAGGTCTTTTCAACCTCAACTTTTCTGATTGCCACAGGGACTGCAGGTTAAGCAGCCACCTTGGGGAGGGATAAAATCTTTTTTCACCCCTACTCCAATGAGTTTATGAAGACTTTGTAGCAGTTGGCTTTATGGGAGTTGGATAACTTTGAAAGATCCCCAAGAAACTGTCCCTGATGGTGACCTGGTCTTCCTTCAGAAGAAAGAATTCCACCCTCCCATGAAGCCCAAGGACTACTGGGTTGGATCCTTTAGGAATCACAGCTGGGGGATTCTTGCTTTGGCTCAGGCTCATCTACATGGCCATGCAGTTTCCAGTGATTCCAGGGCTTGGTGGTATCTAAGCCGAGGCTTTGAGGGCTTTAATTGAAATATTTTCGCCAAAACCCACAGTTCAAATTATTGAAATCCTCCAGTGGGTCTAGCAGGTGGCACTTAAACTGTATAAAAGTTACTTTTTTGGTAATGCAAGTAATAGAGATAAAACCTAATCCAGGAGAAAGGGGTAGGAAATCTGGATGGGTTATTACAGTGATTTTCTAAGTCCTGCTGCAAGCTGTAGACAACTCCACATTCTTAAGGAGTTTATTTTATTTTCCACAATCTGTTCATTGTCAATGAAAAGCCAGGCTAGCAAATTAAAATAAACCCACATTATCACTCAGATTTAATGATTCCCTGCTGGCCCTCTTTAATGTTCAGGACTGACCTTTTTTTTTTTTTTCAAAATACTTACCAGCAAATTTGTTGTCAGTCTTTGGTTTCTTCTCCCCTGGCATGGCCACCTTTTCCTGCCAGGTGTTGCTGTGTGAGGTTGAGCACTGCCAGCAGGAACAGTTTTTACTTCTCCTTGAGCTCAGAGTTTGTAGTTCTGTGTAAACATTGTCAGTCCCTGTCCTGGGACAAGGGCAATATTCAGCTCCAGAAATTTCCAATCCAGCTGATGTGAACTTGCTGATGAACTCTGTGAATGAAATAAGTGCTTTAGTGGAGTGCTGAGATGACAGCAAACAAAAATCTCTCCTAAAATGCAGCAAAAACTGCAGGAAATTCCAGGTACCTGCTGAGGAAGCAGTGTTCTCTTGAGCTGAAATGTTTAATATTTTTGACTCTTGCCTTGTTCTTCTGGGGTGGAGGGAACACATGGTGGCCATGGCCACCAAAGTGCCCCTATTAATCTGGATTTTCTGCTTCCTGGCTGCTGGCAGTAAGGACAGTTAACATTCCAATATCACTTCCCCTTCAAGGATACTGAAGAGCATTGGAAGCATTAAACTCTGAGGTCGGTAATTTACTAATGAGAAAACTGATTCAAAGAGAAATTAAGAGCTTATTCTCCCCTCCACTGAAGCCAGTGGAAATCACTTTGTGGTTTCCCTGGGTAGACCTGTGTGGCTTGTGAGAGGTCACACAAGAAATCACAGAAAAATTTGACTTAAAGTCTAATTTTTGCTTGTTCAGCACAAGAGTAATTGTCCTCTATCCAGAGCCTGAATCCTTTGTAGATGAATCCTTTTTCCTTAAAGCACTTTAGAAATATTCCAATAAATTTGGATTTTCTAAGCCTACATTTTCAACTTCTTGGAAGCAGTTGAACTTCATTAAAAAAAGCTGCTACCTCAGAGACCATTCTGAGGTATTTGGTTTTCTTGAGGACACTGAAGAAGACACAATTTAATTCTTCAAACTTATTATTTTAGAAGTTGTGCCCTCCAAGGGCCTGATCCAAACCATTCTGTATTTAGGAACTTTGAAGTTCCTTGGGATGTTTTTCAAGACCCCTCTCCCTGTCAGCATTTCAAGCAGTTGCTTTTGTATTTCCATGCATTGCTTGTGTGGCTGGAAACCTTTTAATACCAAGAGTGTGGATAAATGCCAGTTCTGCCATCGTAACACCCCTCAGCACAGGTAAGAAACACAGAGTTGTGTTTATAAATCTGATTCATCCAGGGTCTGGAGCTGCAGTAACTCAGATATAGGAGAGTTTATGCACAGAAGCACCAGAGCATACACAGGATTATTTATCAGCATGGCCCATGGAGAGAGCTGGCGTGGGGCATTAGCACCCACTTGACAGAACAGGAATAAACATTTCCTGAAAGGGCTCTGGGAAGGTTTATCACAGACACAGCTCTGTAATGAACCCATGGAATATTTATGCTGTACATTCCACATGAAATATGTGAGAGCTGGCCAAGTAAAGCCCTCCCAAAACAGGGCAAGCAGGACACTTTTACAATGGTGATAAAAACTGCAGCAGCATTTCTGGACTTTTATGAACCTTATGCTTCCTATCAGTGTTCCTTCAAATTATTTATCACTTAAACATCATTCCAGCACAATTGAAATAAATGTATTTCCATGGCAGACAGAACAGACTGGAGTTTTTCCACTACTCTGGGCTTAACAAATTCCAGTGTGCAGTGAATGGCAAAAGTATTATTCTACTGTGTCATATAAAGGATTATTTCAGATGTTTGAAATAATGCATACAGTTAAAGGTTATGAGAGAATAATGTTAAAGAAATTCATTGTTTCAGGGTTGGCTGGTAATCTGAATGATAAAAAGGTGATGACTGTTACAGCCTTGAAGCATTACAGTCATTTGGCTATGATAATAGTTCTCAGATTTGGTTATGGCCCTAATATGTTACCTGAAAGTTAAAATCAGATTCTCAGCTCTGTTGGCACATAATGATCACTTATTGTCTAGAATGTAATTTCTGAAAGAGAATGAGAGTTGATCTTGAGGATAAATCCTGGTTTATTTTATGTTTTTGGGGTTTTTCTTTTGTTGGTTTTATTTTTTTTTAGAAGAGCTAAACATGGAGTTTGTATTTCAGAGAAGGAATCAATTCAGGATCATCATTTCTTGAAATACACCGAGATAAATCTGTCTCCTGCTCCCTGCCTTTATAGCTCTTTGTTCCAAGCTGTTATGGACCATGGGCAGGAAATGTTTCTGCTGCTAGAAGCAATCCCCCAAGGCTGTCAGGTGACAGAGCTTCAAACCAGACCCTACAGATGGTTTGGGGTTTGTTTTTGGGATACTTTAAACAGACAAGTGCAGAGGAGCAGCTCACAGAAACCTGCCCTGCTCTTTGGGCTCCGAGGGAAGGACACAGGCTCCAGGGTGGCTGTCCTGGGCTGGTGTTGAATTGTGTCCCCATTCGCCTGTTTAGCTCAGAAATCAGTTTTGCACTGTGAAACTGGGTCTGAGAGTGAAGGAGAAGCGCTGCAATGTCTGAGGGGGTTGTTTTCAGAACACAAAGATCAGATTTTTCAGCTTCCCTCACACACAGCCTGTGCTGTCTGCAGTGTGGATGGCAGGACAGAGCTCTCCTTTGCTTTTTGTCAGTTTTTAGCCAGCTGAGGCAGAGAAGTTCTCTCTGTTCTGTATTTTTTTCCTTTCCTTGGAGCTGTTTGAAGCTGCTCTGGACTAACCCCAGCAGAGCCCCAGGAGCTCAGAGCCGTGGCCCCACCAGTCCCTGGGCATTTCCCAGCACGGAGGGACTGACAACAACAGAGTGAACAAACTACAACCCACGGCACAGACTGTCTGAATTTGGCATCTCTCTGAGCAGACAGAGCTTTGGGTGTTCAGCATTGTTCATTTGTTGTGCTGGGCAGTGTCAAATAAACAGCTTTTTCCACTTTCCTCCAAGGAAATCTTTTTCCCAAACCATTTGGGGCTGGGGATGTTTGGATTTGCTTTCTAGAGGGACCCATTTGGAGGTTTCTGCCCAAATTTGCCCTAAACCAGGACAGTGACTTTGCTCAGAGTGAAAGAATCCCAGACTGGTTTGGTTGGAAGAGAAAGCTCATCCAGTGCCATGGCAGGGACATCTCCCACTGTCCAGGCTGCTCCAAACCCCAAAATCCAACCTGGCCTTGGCCGCTGCCAGGGATCCGGGGGCAGCCCCAGCTGCTCTGGGCACCCTGTGCCAGGGCATCCCATCCTCACATGGAATTCCTTCTTTATATCCCACCTAACCCTGCCCTTTGGCAATTTGAAGCCATTCCCTGTGTCCTGCCACTCCATTTCCTGCATTCTCAGCCTTCACAGAAGTCCAAAACTTCCCCTTCCCTACAGAAATACAGCAGGAAGGAGGCAGAGTCAACAATTTTCCCTCCTCTCCCACCTCACTGGGCCTTTGTGCCAGTTCTGTTACAAATAATTCTCACTCTTGTCATAACACCAGCACTCCACAATCCTTCATTTTCATCATTTCTAGGATTCTCAAATGACAAATTTGCTGCCTGTGGTCGGCACTACAGGTGGAACATCTAAGATTGCAATTTTAGCCACAGCAAGGTCACGCAATAAAGCCCAGATCAGAAAAGAGATCAATAATTATTTGCATTGTGTGTTATAAGTACAGAATAAAGTTCAGCAGTAGAAGAGCTGTGAAAGTCAAAGAATTTTTCTATTTTATACTCCCTCTGTAGAAAAAGACCCATCCCCCAAACAAACCCCGACAACAAACCCAAGAAATCCCCTCAAAACCCAAGAACCACCAAAAAATAAAGCAAAAAAAACCCAGAAACCCCTGAAAAACAAACAAAAAAACAAAGAAAACCTAACAAACAAAACCACAAAATCAAACATACCCCAAAACAAAACAAAAACCCAGAAAACCCAACAACATAACAACACCAAAACCCCCCAAACAAACAAAACAAAAAACAACCACAAAAAAAACCACAAACCCCAAAATTAAACCCCAAAACAACCCAAGAAGAAATTCAAGGAAAAGGAAGGAAAAAAATGGGAATAATATTCCAGCAACAGCTGCTTCACGACAAGCTGAAAAGGAAGTGAAATTGTGTCACAATTATTACAATCCAGACTAGAAATTCAATATTTGTTCTGCAGTTTGCTCTCTGCTTTGTTTTATGGGACTGGGAAGTGTTTGATTAAAAAGGGAGCAGTGTTTGCAGGGTGTATTATTCTTTCCCAATTCCTCTTTTATAACTCAGGGTAGTCCAATAAATTTCTTATCCTGGAATCTTTCTTATGTCCCTGTATTTCTGGAGCTTCACAGGGATGATGATTGGAAATCAAACATTCAGGGGAGATACTGCAGTTAAGTATTAAACCTGACAGCTTTTATATGGTGAGTACAATAATTGATTTCATGTTATGCTAACCTGCTCGGCAGGTTAAAGCAGCCAGGAGAGTTCCATTTCATAGAGTAGGCACTGAATTATTATTTTTTAAGGTTTTTAAAAGCACTGATTCAATTTACATTTCAATTTCTTTTTTTTCCTTTCTAAACACTTCTATAGATGAAGAATCCAGTGAGCGCTTGTGGGGGCAAGAGGACAAATTCAACCCTGAAGTTTCCTCTGAGCAAAAAAACCCCACAGAAGTAGGAAGTAAATAAGGAAAATACTGAAAATTAGTAAAATTCTTGAAGGGAGTGGTTGTATCTTTATTTGCTGTCTTTGTTCTGGTCTATTTAGCACCTTCTGGTGGTTTCTTGGAGTGGGGAGTGCTTGGGAGTGGAAAAAGGCTGAGGGATTCCTGGTTTTTCAGAGTTAAAAAACCCCCCCGACAGTCTTTTAAGGAATATGTTACCAAAATCCACTGGCGTAATGTCAGTGCTGAAAAATTTTGAAGTCATTAGCTCTCTTCTTGCTCAGGAAGGGAAAAACTGATATTTCCAATATCCCTACTAATCCTCAGACTGGAGTGAACAGCTTGTTATCATGCCCCCAAAATGGAAAATAATCTGTGTTCTAAACCAGTGCTTTTTTAAAACACGTATGTTAATATAAGGAAATAAAGGTGGGATTCACAGAGTGTTGGTGGACATGAAAGTTACCCAGCTTTCCCTTTCCCTCTGCTTCAGACCATCTCAACCAGTCAGCAGAGGGATTTAATGTGTCTCTTATTTTTCAGGAAACCCCTAAACTGAAAATAAAGAGGTCTGGATTGAACTGCCTTTGACTTTCTCTTCTGTTTCACCTCATTTTCACATTTCACCCCAGGAACAGGGAGGTTCCTCCTGTGGGCAGCTGCTCCAGGATTCACATCCTGGTCCCACTCCACAGCCACGTTCTGCCAAATGGAAAGTCTTCAATTCAGGATTAATTGATGAGAAACCACATTTTCAGCCACCCTTAAGGGTTATTGCCATGCCCCAGTGCCTGTTGAGGTAACAGAATTTTCACTACATGGTCAGAGACTTCTTTTTTTTCAGGCAGTTCTTGCTGTATTTATGGTGAGAAATGAGTGTCACTTCCTTTCTGCACATTAGGGCTGCTGAGCTGAAGAAAATGGGTATAACTTTTCTCTTAATTCTATAATCTTATTATCCCAGCTCCAATAAAAACTGATAATGAAAACTGAGGATATTGAGAACTTGGATTTTTTCCATCAAGTTTAACTTGGTATTTTTTTTCAAGCACTCTGGTACTTACCATAGTCCAACTCCTTTTAAGACCATCCAGGGAAACATAAACCCTTGCAGCGAGCCATTTTCTGTCAAAATTATATCTGACCTGCATATTTTTGCAATTCTCTGAAGCATTATACAGTCAGATCAGGTTGTTCCTTGACCACTTGTTCACCCCCATCAATTGCATTAGCATTTATCGTGTCAGTTTAAATTACAAAGGTAAGAAAGGTTTGGGAAGGTTACAATAGATCCAATCTCATGCAGAAGTGGGGAAAAAAAATCTTAAATCATCCTTGCATGGGAGTGTTATTTTTTTTTCCTCTTGACATACATTTACTCACCTTCTAAAGCATCACTGGGCAACTTTTTATGGTGAGGACTCCATGGGATCAGCAAAGCCTGTCAAACAAGAGAAGCAGAAACCCTGAGATAAGCAGGGATATTTTATTAGAACTTAGATTGTATCTCCTGTATCTTTGCTATTTTCCCCTTCTATTCTCCATCCTTTTTCAGGTCTAAATTCCCTCTTTTTCTCTCTCTGGAGATTCTGTTCTTCATTGTGTCTGATCAGGAAATTAGGGCCTATTCTACAGGCACATAAGAACATCATCAAGGATTGGAGTCTTTTAAATTCTTAATCCTTTAGCCTTGTACAGAATCAGAGAATCATTAAGGGTGGAAAAGACCTTTAAGCTCATCAAGCCCAACCATCAACCCTAATCCCTGTCCTCAAGTGCCACATCCATAGATTTTTTGAACACTTCTAGAGATGGGGACTCCGCCACTGCTGGGGTGGGCTGTTCCAATCCTTGACAGCTTTTACAAGGTTTTTTTAATATTTAAATCTCTCCAACATGAAGATACCTGCAGGAGGGACAACACTGCTTCTCCTCAGACCACCCCTCATCCTTGTGCTGTGAATTTACCACTCTCCCACATCAGGGTTTGGGGAGTGCATTAATAAAATACCAAGCTGTAATTCCAGTAAACTTAAGTATATATGCTTGGGAAAACCTGGAGGTGGTGTTAGTTTTACCTGGGATTTCTCCTGTTTCTACAAGGACCTAATAACCCATGGGCAGTGATGTCAGAATTCCAGCTGTGGGTTGTCTGAATACAAAGTAGGACATAATTCCTCCCATATCTACTCATTCCAGCTTTTCTGTGCCCTCCCAGCACCAACCCAGGCAGCTGAGCAACACAAAAACACTACATGACCTTCTGGAAAAAAAAAAAAAAAAAAAAAAAAAGAAAAATCAGCACATGATGGGCCAGAAATGCCCCTGAGTGAAGAGCTGAAAAAAAACCCCACACAATCACAAAAGCAAAATTTTGATAACTTATAAATTTATGTATTTACTAATTTATATGTTTATACATAAGTATGTGTATTTATAATACACTATGCAAAGGTATTTCTGTATTTATATATTACTAAGTGCACTACAAATACAGGTATTCTGTTTTTAATAAGGGTGGAAAAAAGAGCTTCTGCCAACAATATTCACATGCAAAAAACTCCCATCAAATTTTTCTGCATGGAAACTGCAGCTGTAAGGTGGCAAAGCAAAGCAAAATTAAAAATAAAGCCAGATTGTGGCTGTTACTGAGCTCAGGAAGCATGGTTATAAATTTCTTTTCAAATAAGCAGATATTTTTAAATTCTTGATTTCAGTGTGGCCAGAACATGTTCAAAAGGCCCTAAAACAACAATGCCTGCATCTTAAATTTGAGCAGTAGCTAAAGGCTAAAAATAACGTTGGAAAAGTAGTTTTAGGAGATATCTCTGCTACACAAAGAGCAGCATTTCCACGTGCAGCTGTGGCACATGAAGTGTGCCATGATGGATGGTGTTTAATAAGCAGGAGAGCAGAGCTTGGCCTGCATTTGGCTGGAGTGGCTCCTCTGCTGGGATTGGGATGTGCCACTTCCATGTCCCCAGATGTGGAGCAGCTGGGCTGCCTTCCTGCAGGAGATGGCTTGAGAGGCAGGGTGTGTGTGTGGGCTCTGGGCTGGAATTGTCTAGATTGAATTATTCAGAAATGCAGATATATGGAAATGTGGGGCTGATGGAAGTGTAGAATAGCCCGGATGAGAAGGGACATTAAAGCTCATCCAGTGCCACCTCTGCCATGGCAGGGACACCTCCCACTGTCCCAGGCTCCCAGCCCCAACCTGGCCTTGGGCACTGCCAGGGATCCAGGGGCAACCCCAGCTGCTCTGGGCACCCTGTGCCAGGGCCTTAAACCCTCACAGGGAGGGATTTATTCCAAATATCCCATCTAAACCCACTCTCTGTCAGTGTGAAGCCATTCCCTGTGTCCTGCCCCTTCATCCCTGATCAATTGTCTCTCTGCATATTTCTTGTAGCTCCTCCAGGCCCTGCAAGGTCACACTGAGGTCACCCCAAAGCTTCTCCTGTGCAGGTGAACAATCCCAGCCGTTCCTCCCAGCAGATGTGCTCCAAGTGTCTGATCACCTTGGAGAAATTTCCCACTGAAATGGGGCAAAACTAAAAGTTAATAAACTTTGCTCCTGATCTCTGCATCCCAGAGAAAAACAAGAGCCCAACTAACAGATGCCAAATACAAACATATTCAAAAGTTGTGTTACCATATTTCGACTATGCAGATGTTATTCGGAAGCAACAAGAGCTGCTCTCCTCTGCTCAGAGAACTCTTCCTAAGAAAGGATGAAGGACTTCTCCTATTTCAGATAATATCTTGGGATATTTCAAAGGAAAATGAGAATTTAAATAGAGAACAGGCCTTGTAAAATAATGTCATCAAGACCTGCACCTGTGTGCTGTAGAACACATCAGGACTTTTTGCTCACTGGTGAACCCCAATCTCTGACCAGCTTCTTTAAATATCTTCAGCAAATTCATGGGGAAAGACTCCTATACCCCCATTTGAAACTCAAACTTAAACTATTCCTTCTAATATTATATTTTCATAAATAAAATCCCCAGCTGTTTAGTTTGTTGTGACATAAACCCAGCTGCAGCCCCTAGTCTGACCAAAAATAACCCTCAATGCCTTTTGGTCTGTTTTCCCAATGAATATTTATAGCAGCTCAGGTGTCAGAGACTCCTTTCAGCTGAAAAAAAAACCTTATTCAGGTTTTATTGATGTAGCTCACGATATTCCTGCTCTTGTACAACACAAGGTCGCGCTGAATTTCGATGTCACACTTCATTAAAGTGTGCACTGGGCACCCTTGGCTCGTGGTGCTCCCTGACCCCAGCACCCTGCAGTCCATGAACAGCAGCAGGGCTCTCTCCTGCCACATTTGCAACATTTTTGCAGAGTCAGCCAATCAATATTGGCAAAAAAAAAAATATAAATGACCCTAAAGTTACCTGCCTGTGATTATCCCTGCACCATTCCCAACCCGATGGTGTTAGCTCTGGGTACAGCCTGCACCTGCTGCACTTGATGGTTTTGAGCCTTTCTTTGGCTTGATTCATAGCAAGAGTTTGAAAATAGAGCTTTCCTGCTTTATCCAGGAAAATAATCCCGTTTGGAGGATGTTTTCTTTTATGCAGAACCCATGAAATCATGGATCAGAGAGCTAGGCTTTGAATCTTCCAGCAAAGCTGAAAAATTTGCTTTGAAAAATTTTTTTCAAACTGACATACCTTGCATGCAATTAACTAAATGAGGTGGATTTTATACCTATTAGATGAACCAATACAAAACATGGTGTGAACCCCTTTAATTCAATTCCAAGCTGGATTTATTCGCTTTAGGAGATGTACAAGTAGAAACTCAATGAAGAAAAAACACCCCTGGCCCTCCACTCTGTCTCCAGGTGATATCTTTCTATTAATTGAAGTAATTGGGGAAGGAAATTAAAAGAAAATAAAGCTCTGCATTTAGAGAAAGGCACCATTTTTCTATTTAAAGGTCTCAGAGAAATAAGAATAATTCTGGGGACAGAGAACTGATCAATATTCCTCTCAAAGTGGACTGGTAAAGTGCACTAATTATATTAGAAATTTTGAAATTTAGAGTCTCAGTAACAAAGCAGAAATTTTGTCCTCACCCACCAGCCAAGGTGGGATAATTCTGGATAACCTCAGGGAGCAGGAGCTTTCCTCTTTTGTCTATGGCAAAATCCAAAGGGAAAAAAAAACAAAAAAACAGGAAACTAAGGAAAAAATAGGAAAAAATTGTAGAAAGAGGCAGAGAAAGTAAAGCAATAATTTCTGCAAAGGGAGAAACTGAATGGTTCTCTCAGGCAGAGCTAAAATAGATGAAACACATGTTGGCATCTTAATGCTTAGTTTTTCTTTCTTCCCTTTTCTTTATCATCAAAAGAAGGAAAGCACTTCTTCTCCCATCTTAGATCAATCCATCAGACAGCAGAGCAGGAAAAGTCTGTCAAAAAAAAAAAAAGAAAAATATTTCCACAGCAATGGAAATTCTTGAAGAAATACCTATATTTTTGCTTGATAAGTTATTTCTTCATTTCTGTATTCATGCAAAGCACATGTATTTTCCTGCTCCATTGAACAGAGAAATCCTGTGAGTTCCCAGAGAAAGCAGTTATTAGGTTCTTTTTCTCTGACTGAAGAAGTTATTTGCTGTAGTTTTCAAAACCTGGTAAAAAGCTTTGCTGTTCTTCCTGTGTCCCATTGAGCACAGGTACAAATTAATTTTTTAAAATGTTATTTTAAATGGCAGATGGTTTCAAACTTTAAATTCAAGTGAATTTCTGTGAACCAGTGAGTGATTTCAAACTGACCTGACGGGATCCTGGTGTTGCTGCAATGCCAATTTCAAGCAAAGTCGTGATTACAAATGGATCAATATTTAGCACAAAAATTTGGCGTTCAGTAGGATTGAGGCAAAAAAAAAGAGAATCTCAGGAAGATTCCAGCAAAGCTAAACAGAATTGGGAATGGGCTGGGATTTGCTGAGGAGAGATGAGAGACAAGCAGGACCCCGAGCTCGACTCTGGTGATGGAGACAAGCTGCTCTCAGGAAAGCAGAAATTATCAAAAAGATAAAGGCCGGGCTGTTAATGCTGATTTTCCCTTTCAATTCCCCAGTTTCCTCTAAGTTTGGAGGATATCAGCAGTGCAGCAAGGAAGTTCCCCACCGAGTGTGGATTGAGCTTGGTTTTCCCCCAGGTTTTCAGCAGTTTGCAGGGAAGTTCTGTACGAGACAGGGTGTAAAGCTGTGATCTCACATTGCCACCCACCAACACTCCCCCTGGTTTTTTCTGTAGATTTTTTTTGTCAGGTCACTCAAATTAATTGGTTTCAACTTTCTTTTTTTTAAATTTTTTTTTTCAAGTAGAAGTTCATTAAAATGTTGAAAAATTGCCATCACAAGGAAAAGCACAATCTCCTGTTAACAGTGTCAACCTGCTACTGCTCTGGCTTCTTTTTCTTCTTAATTGGATCTGTTGAATCCAATTCTGCTTAGCAAACAGCTTGGATTTGGGCAAATCAGCAGGTTTTTTTTCCAGTGGGGGGGGACAAAAAGAAATAAAAAATCAAGAAATTCCCAACTGTCCCAAATAACTTCCCAGATGTGGTGGTATCTTAATAAAGTCATAGCCTATTTAAAACTTGTTTTTTTGTATATTTATGTTCTTGCTGAAGAGTCAGGGGACAATCAGTCACCACTTGTACTCAATAAACTGGGAGATGATACTTCAGGAATCGATGCAGCTCTGCAGAGATTTGAAAGATGTGCATTTATTGGAGGAAGCAGTAAATAAAAATAAAGCCTCGCTGGGATTCAATTTCAGTGTCCAATGGGTGAGTTTGTACTTGTGTGCATATATAAATAACTTAATTATAAATAAAGATGCCAAAGGAAAGGGAAAATTGTAAACTTAGCAACTATTGACTAATATGCAAAAAAATCAGGCCAATGTCATCAAGTTGCACTCTGCTATTCTAATTCTGCATTCATTTGCATAAAGTCCTTGCTGGTTTGATGAAGATAATTCCTGACTCTCCACTCCATCAAAAAAAATCGATTAGTGGGTATTATAGACTAAATCAACGTTTTCCTGGGTTTTGTTCCCCACCCCAAGCTCCACTGCTCTCACAGGTGAGTTCCAGAGGTGAGAGAGGCAATGCCTGGCACTGTGAGTACACAGAAAGTACAAGGAATAATCTTATCTCAATATTGAGTTAATACTATTAAAGCTATTAAAGCATTTTAAAGACTTCTTGGCCAACTCACAATTAACACTTCTTCAATCTTCTTAAATTATCAAGCACTATGAAAATAGACAAGGTCATTGTTTTATCTGCAATAAAGTCAAAGGAATTGCCAGAGAGCCTTACACGTATAATTAACAGCGTGCAATTTATTCAATAAAGCTCTCATTTAATTACAGCAACCTATTACACTGAGTGATGCGTTAGGGGTGATTTATATCTCAGATGTAAATATTCAGAAAGAGGCCTCCCATAATGAAAGCAGCTGCTCCCTGCTCTCCCTCCATGTTCAACCTCAGTGTGTTGGTACAATATATTAAATATTGGGAAGGAATTCCTGCCTGTGAGGGTGGGCAGGCCCTGGCACAGGTGCCCAGAGCAGCTGGGGCTGCCCCTGGATCCCTGGCAGTGCCCCAGGCCAGGCTGGATGGGGCTGGGACACTGGAAGATGTCCCTGCCCATAGCAGGGGTGGCACTGGGTGGGTTTGAAGGTCCCTCCAACAATCCCTCCTGGGATTCTGGGATTCTGTGTTGATACCAGGCCCTTACCAGCTGGGTAATAGAGCTGCAATAAGTCACTACCTCTGCATGAGCTACACCTGGGCTGTTTTAGCACCAAAAGCACAGCAAATCACTCCATTACTTAAGTATTTTCCTCCCCAGATCTCAGAGCTTTCACAAAAAAAGCGGCTGAATGAAGCCGTTTATATGTGAACAGAACACATTTTTCAACATCCATTCCTCAACAGATGCTCACTTATGTTATCACAAATTTAAACAACAACAACAAAAAACTTCAAACCCAGTCAAACCCAGCGGTGTCAGGCTGACAGGAGTTGATGACACTCATAAAAGGAACAGCTTTCTGAAGAGACATCTCTCTCATGGGAAGTGTTAGCCAATTGATAACACAGGTAATATTCAGCACTCCAGATCTATGCTGATGTATAAAACTGCTGTCAAAATCACTGCCTTTATTGACATCAGCATGAATACTTTGCTCCTGAGGTAAGACATTATTGTCAGGAGTAGCTGAAAACATTAGAGGAGCTATTTCTCAGTTTAACTACGTAAAACTCTGTTGCTAAAAATCTTTACGAGTCCTTAATGTCAGAAAAATTGTGAAAGAGTCCCGTTCACAATAGAATGCCTCACTTAAAACCTTGAAAGGGTATTTTAACTGGGAAAACAACTGGACTGCTGGCACTGGTCACTGGCAAACCCAGCTGTGCCTCAGAATCATACATTCTCTGCACAGCCCTGCCTGGGGCTCTGGCAGCTTTAGAGAAGCCAATGGATGGAAATTTCCTCAAGTCATGAGGTAACAACTCAAGGAGTGATTTCAAGAGGCCGCAGGAAGAAGCTGCACAGATTCCATCACCTGGGATATCGCAGCACAGCCAGTGTCTGGGAGCAACAAGGAACTGTGGAGGGGCAAAACAAAACCTGCCATGCCCCATCTGAAAATAGATTCATTTTCACAATCGTAGATTCATTAAATTTTCTGAATTGGAAGGGACCCACAAGGAGCATCAAAATTCAACTCCTGGCCCTGCACAGGCCACCCCAGGAATCCCAGCATGTACCTGGACATAAAAGGAATTAACCACTGCCTCCCTCTTTCACCTTGCTATAATTAGGCAGAAAAAACGAATCACTGAAGACTAAATCTACAAAAACAGTTCAATTTGCCACTGAATCAAAACCCAGAGGCACAGGGATGAGCTCATGTCCCTCTCCTGTTGCCCTGATGTCCCCCTGCCCCACCCAGAGCTCAGGGCCAGCACGTGCTGCCCTCTTTGCCCCCATCACTGTCCCCATGTCATCTCACCCTGCTCAGCTCTTCCCTCTAATTCAATGTGACTGAGATGAAGAAACCTCCTGCTCTCCAGAGATCGATTCTCCTCAAGCACAGCACATAAATGAATATTTTACAAGCCATATAAATGAAGCCCTTTGCATTTTTCCTTTCCAGTTCTGCTGTTTGAAGGCAGACGCTGGTGCCAATTTACGGAGTTAAGTTCCCATCTCAGGACCAGGCAGAGATTCCAGCCCCTCACTAACCTCCCCATTGGAGCTTTCCCTCACCAGCTCCAAAAATAACATATTCTGCTGTTTGGTGGATAATTTGGACAGAATTCCAACCCCTGTTTAGCTGTTACAGCTGATTATTAAAAATGTGGGATATTCTAGAGGTCCTGAGTGTCGGCGACCCTTTTGTTGGGAAAACTCAAACTGCACCAACACTGCTGAGGGTAAAACCTTCTTTGATAAGAAAATCCTCCCTATTATGGTTACATTCTTTAGCATCCAGTGGTCAATAGCTAATATGCTGTACCTTAAATGTGGCCATAGGGAATTAACACTCGGCACCTCTGGATCCTGCTGCAGTGCCCCTTTGCTTGGGACTTCAAAGGCAATAAAAAAGTAATATTGAGATCAAAGCCTCCTAGCACAATCACACTTTTTGAAGTTCACAAACCATAGAAATTGGAGGCATTTTAGTTCGCTGGCTCTTGTCATTTTTTTTTGAACTCCTGAGCACTTTGAGCCACTGTTCAAACTTTTGATATAAACTCGTGTTTTGATGCACGAGGATCTGAAGATGGCAGGGAATTCCAGATTAATCCATGCTGACAGCAAGGGCCCTCCTTACCTTTCCATTGATTTTTCAAGGTTTGGAAAAAAAAAAAAAAAAAAAAAAAAAAAAAAAAAAAAAAAAAAAAAAACAAAACAGAGAGAAAAAGTAGCAGACACTGTTTTAAGGTTTTCTTGTGGCACAGGCTGCATTACACATCCAATTCCTGCTCAATTACTGTGACATGTCCATGCTTAATACTCCAAACTATAAAACTTCAGCAGCAAATATTTTTATCAGGCCTTGAAATCTGTATTATTTAGAGATCCAAAATCATATCAGACAGTACTGTAAGACCTGATTGAGTCAAATTCTTCTTGGAAAGCAAAATATGGGCAAAGCAGAGAACCAGGCCCCTGAAATGTGTGAGGGACAAAAGCTGTTAGCATTCCTTGTCCGGAGTTCCTGAAAGTCACATTACATCCCATGCTAAAGTGTTCAGCTTGGAATCTGAACTGTTTCCTTTAGGAGGGATAACCTTTGGATGTGGCAGAGCACATTTTTAACTGCTTTAAAGCACTAAAGGTGTGCCAGATGGACAAAAAACCTTTCAACCAATCTGAGGTTGAAAGTTTTGTATGTTTATTCAGTACTGGAGCACAGAGGATTCACATCCTAAAGACATGTGCTGAATTCACAAAGCATCAGTTTTCTATATTTCCAAAAATCATACATATTTATAAAATTACCTAACATGTCTGTACATATGCATCACCTATCTGCACCCTGTATTAAAATCAGTTGGATGTCCTTTGCAGCTGTGCAGTTCTCTTTTGAATTGAGGCTGTGGTCCTTTGGAATTGAGGCAGTGCTCCATGGGATGAAGGAAAGTTGTCACCCTCACAGATCTGTCCTTTTGCCTTTGTGACCCCTTGATTATGGTCCAGGCTCTTTCCTTGGCTCCCAGTATGAAAACTCTTGGATTTCTGATTTCTTACAATGCCAAGTGTCAGATCCATGAGAGATTGTGCTGCTCTATACCTGTCTATTAATGATTAAACCCTTAATTTCTTCTTTGATCCCCTTATTATTACACCAGGCCCTGCTATCTGATGTGTTGCTTACATCTCTGCTGTCTCCATTTCTAATTCCTCAATCTTTTAACTCTTTGACTCAGTTTGTCCAGAGGACTGTCCTGGGCAGGTGAAGTGAGTTCAGGTCTTAGCAGTACTCTGAATATGCAGGGTGTTGAAGGAGGGCAACATCCTCTTCCTACACCACAGGGCCCTTGTAAAACAGGCCCTGTACAGCAATAAATCTGTTTATTTTTGTTATGGTTCTCCACTCGCTCTCTGGCTGCTTCTGTTTTCTCTTAGAAAGCACTTGATATTACCATTCTCTGTCTGTTTGCAGCATCATAAAGTGAAATTCACTTCATTGATCAGAAGATGACCTCTATCCAGTGCCTCTTAGATTAGAGATAACAGCAGGCTGCTGTCTCACTGAGAAATAATTTCTTTGGCTCCTTCAGCTCCTTTTTATTATGATTGCTTCCTAACATATCACTTAAAAACTGGAATGGAAAACAAATGAGGATATCTTCTTCACTGTTTGTATTTTGACTTCCCAACAAACACAGATGCACACACACTGCAGCACTTGGTGCTTTAGAATAATTCATATTTTCCTGTGGAAGATGAAGAAAATGTTTAACTGTAGACAAATGAGCTGAGGGAAGGGGTAAAAATGGATTGACATAAAACCTACATTTTGCCTGAGAGACTTTATGGTTTTAACCAGGAAAAAATGGGAGATGTACATTCATGTGAAATCTAAACTGTGCATATTCAGGAACAGGTTTTTAAATATCAGCAATAAAGATCATGTTGGAATACATTATCACATTCTGCACTGGAGCATGTGTTACATATTTATAACAAGGAAAGCGTGCAAGACTAATCATACACTATGAATAATGCCATGTTTTTCCAGGCAGATTTGCAAAGTGCTGTCCCAGACATTCCCTTCTGCTGGGGGTAGGAGAAGCAGAGGCTGCTCCAGCCCTCCCCTCTCAGCTGCTCAGCATCCTCTGCAGGAGGATCCCACTTCCAGGTGTGAGGGGTGTGGTGACATTTAGCTCAAACCAGCAGAAATGTCTGTATTATTCCAGCTATTTCAGACCTATTGCTCAGCTCAGGAGAGCTTCAGCTGGCAGCAGTTTGTTCCCAGGGCCCTGGATGGTGCTGCCTTGGCAAAGTTCTGGGATTTCTGGAGGGTTTGTCAGCCTCAGGAAAGCCCCTCAGCTTCAGTCTCACCAGACTCCACTTCCCCAGACTCTCCAGGAATAAAATAAACTGCTCTTTTCATCTCCCCCCCAACAAAACCTGGAGTGCATCAGACACTGGAATGGGCTTTTGACAGCTGACCTTATTTTATCAGGTAATTTATAGTTAAAGCTCCACAAACCCAATAGTGTCTGACACTGGTACAACTGAAATACTACATGAATATATCATCCAAACCATGCCACTTTTACGAGCTGTTTGCCCTAACATGAGCTACTCAGCACCAGCCCTGTCCAGTGCACTGAGCTTTTCCGCCTTTATTTACGGACAGGGAGAAATTTCAAAAGAGGGAGAGTGTAAAGAAAATGTGTTTATTCCTGGCTATGGTGTGTGCCAGGGCACACATGGGTTACAAAAACCTGTTCCATTCTCAGGCAACTACACACTCTGCAAGAAATCTCTAACTGGGATTAAAACCCCAGTTCTAATTGGGATTAGAGTCCCAATCTCAGCCTGGGATTAAAAGAGTTCAGCAGGAAGACAAATCCTGGTGGTAGTTCTGGCCCCTGACCCAAGGCAGGGGGTTGCAACCAGATGTTCTTTAAGGTGTCTTCCAATCCAACCCATTCTGTGATTCCAGGATTAATTCTTCAAGAAGCAGATGTGCTCAGTGGGATTAAGGATCAGATACCACAAAGATCATCAGTGTTTATCAATATTCTGCACCAGCAGACAAAAAAGCTTTCAAAAACATGATAGCACACCTAACATGAACCTTTAGCACTTTGGTTGGCCAGCTGTGACTTGGTTTAGACTTCAATTTTGTAAACAAAATTTAACTTAACCCAGCACATTCCCAAGAGAAAAAAGCAGCTTTTACCAAAGGTCAGTCTCAACCATAAATTCACAGAATAAAGAAAGTCTGAGCATCCTCCAGCTAGGCAAACATCATCTGGGAATCATCTCTCTTTGATCAAGAAGAAAGGCCTCTCCTCTGCTCTGGGTTGTGGCTCTGATTCCCAGATTTATTCCCTGCCATCCTGTGGGATAACACCAATGTTAATTCGTCAAAGTTGTTCAGCACAAACCTTTCTGTGCACTCAAAGATAGCACTAAGCTCCCTTGTGCTCCCTTTCCAAAAAAGAGGTGGATTAGTGTCACCTTCACTTCCCTTTGGGTGTGAGGAACCCAGATTGTCCCATGGCCAGAGCTGTTTTGAGGGCAGGTGACAGACACGTCCCAGCACAGCCCCTGCTGTAGCTGCAGACAATTTTACCCAAGCTGTGATTTTCAGAACTCCTGAAAACACCCAGCTAAGTTGACAGACACATTTGCTGTGTGACAGTGGCTCTGTGATGCTAATATTGGCTGTTGCCTGACATTTTATCTAACAACATTTATATAACAATTTCTAAGGTCTGTGATGCACCACACAATCCAAACCCTTCCATTCGCTCCCCTTATCAACGTAGAGCTGGTGGTGTATCAAGTCATATCAGAGAAGATAAATTATGCCACTGTTTATTTACAGTTTACATCCCTGCAGTCAATGTACCTCATGCAGGAATTGACCTGTGGAAGAACTATAGCAGCACATTATTTGTGCAGCAGTAAAATTGATGGAAATTGATGATGCCTGAAAAACACACAATTATAGTGTCTTGATTAAAAATGGAGCACATTTCAATGAACTTTTTCCCTTCTTCTCATGATTATGATACACAAGTACTAACATTAATGGTATTTTTTTATATAATGAACCATAAAATTACAGTTGGCAGTCAAGAGCACTCTAGCAGATAAGTAAGGCAATTTTCCTCATCATTTTTCCCTTTGTTGTCAATCTTGTTGCATAGCCCATTGCCTTTTCAATGAGCTGTAATGTGAATATTCAAGATCTTGCTTTTCCCCAGTGTATACATTCCAGTTGAAATAACTCAGTTTCATGCCACCCATTTTAATATGTTTTATTAAGCAAAATTCATATTTTTTAGGTTTTCCACTCGTACAAGAACTTGCCTGAGCATTGACAAAGAGAATAATGGCATTTAAGTTGTCCAGGTTTCAGGCAGATCAGCAAAATGCTTATTGAGCTTGCTGTGCAAACAGGCATAAAAGTTTGAGTTTGATTTTGTTCTGACACTGCTTGTCTCTCTTTTCAGGAGGTTTTATGAAATTTAGACATGTTTGAATACTTACCCTTGTAAGTATGACAATCCAATTAACTCTCAGTTTAGAGCAAACCAAGTTACAAGACACACACATTAGAAATATTAGCTCTCATATTAAAGCATTTTAGGAAATATTTATTTCATGCTAGTTCCTCTGGTCTGGCAATTTACAGCTCTTGACATAAATTATCGTTGCTGTAGGATGAGAAATAAGTGAAATGTTGTATAGCCTCATCTGTGTCTTACTCGACATAAAAAGGCAATAAAAATTAATAAATTATATAGTTTTGAGTTAGGAAAAAGAAGATGGGAAGTGCTCTTGAGAGGAATTATCATTCTGACTTCTCAGATGTAAACAAGTGACTGCGGTCCCTGCCCATTGGTGTTGGGACTAAATAATCTTTAAAGCCCCTTCCAAGCCTGTAAGATTCCATCATTCTGGCAGATATTCACAGATGCCTCTGGCTCCAGCACGAAGGATGAAATCCAGGCTCCATTGAAGATAAAAAGTTGATGGCTGTGGCCTTCTCCAAACCTGCAGTGCGGGGTGAGATGCATCTTTCCCAAAACAGGTCAGAAAATAGAACTTTCTTGTGCCTGTACTGCAGGATTTGTTCAGAAAGCTCAGCAGTCAGGGTAGGAGATTATGCAGATAGCTCAAACATAATAAAGATAATTTTATCCTCTCAGAAAGGGCACACTCATGAGAAACTTCACTTCTGGACATGCCCAGACCTTGTGCCCTCTGACAGTCACTCTGGTTTTAGGCTCTTGCAAAATGCCAACTGCTCCCTGGTTTCCCACTCAGATCTCTCCTGATCAGCTCACTAACCTCCCTCTGTTATTTGGGATTTTTGGTATTTTTGATTCTTTATCCATTTAGAGATGAAGAACCACAAAGATAAATAAATAATTTGTGTAAGAATCCAAATTTAGGAGGGGAGCCTTATTTGCATTTGGGGTGTCTGTCACCATGTGAGACACAACATTTATCCTGGGGAGAGAAAAACCCCTCCAGGGCCTCCTACATGTCTGATTTAAGTTTTTTACAGTTTTCAGCTTGATTGATTTAGGGTTATATTCTGTAATAATTAAACATATTGAAATATCTTTGACTTCAGCTGTTTTGAGCTTCATTTGAATAACCTCACAGAATTCTACGGCTCACAAAGATCTCTAAAAACACAGGACAAAACAAAAAGAAAGAACCAGCTTAAAAAAAAAATTATAAAGACCTGAAAATAACCTGCAGAGTGAAAATGAGACAACAGGACTGAACAGCAGAGATTGAAGAGGGAAGTGCTGCATTTTCAGGGTTGCACCTGTGATTCACCCATTAAAACCAGAACATCTGGTAGACAAACAGCTGCATGTGGGCTCAGGGATGAGCTTAGGGTGCCCCAGAGCTCCCTTCTCTCTCAGGTTTGATGATTTTATGGCTCCAGAGATATTAGAAAGTCTTTTTCTCCCAGCTCCACAACCCAAGAAGAGCTCGAGACTCATCAGTTCTGTTTTCCAAGGTTGTGTATTTTTCCTGATCTATTCCATTCTTTCTCTGACCTGCTGAGCTCTGTTCTGCAGATCAGGATGAGGCACAATCCCAACCCTCAGGGTGGTGTTGACTTTTATACTAAAAGCTACGTGTACTTTGTTTACAATAATTTCCCAATCCCTATCACCTCTGTTAGACAGTCTGTCCCTGCTCTAAACCAACCAGAAAGTGTCACCATCACAGCAGGAGATGGAGGAGGAGAAGAAGAAGAAGGACAGGACACACCCAGACTCCTCCATCTTGCCTCTTGAACCCCCATTCTAAAAACCCCAAATTCTCCTTTTTCACACTGTGACAAATTAACTCTCACTCTATTCAAACTCTCATGGCCTGTAAATCCTCACACAAAGTTGGTAATTTCTCCCATGGGCCAAAATGGAAGGCAGAGGTGTTTTTGACTCCATGCCAAGGTCTCTGAGCCCCTTTCCAGGGTCTAGAACCATCCATGACATCCAGAGGAACGTCCTGGATTCTGACACCTCTCCCCCATGAGCTGCTCCTCATCCCAGAGCTGAGCCATGGAAAAGTCTCCCAGCTGGGATGAGATTCACCTGCTTTCTCCCAGTACATGCAATCAACATTTTTGGTTTTGTGTACTCTCAGCAGCTGATTCCCAAAAGCTTCATGTTTGCACAATTTACCTGAGACCTTTCCAGGCTGAGAGGTTTTTTAAGGATTGTGAGTTACAATAGAAAATGAGCCAGTCTGGGATTCCCTGTGAGCAGGGCCATTGTGAATTTGTTTTATTTGTTTGTTTCTTGAATAATGTGGTTTGTTGGTTTTTTTTTTCCCCATGGGTTCCTACCTGCAAGAAAACCAGACAGGCAACTGCTGGTGAGTCACACCATCATTCTTCTGAAGAGACAACTGCTGTTGGAACTTCCTGGTGCTGTTCATTCCCATTAGGAACAAAAATGAGGCTCAGCCTTTGAACATGCAAAGTTTGCAAGAAATTGTTGTGAAGAAGCGAGGCCACCTTCCTGGTGGAAAGAAACAGATGAGACCATGCTGGCTGCCTCTCCAGGAGGTTTTGGAACAGGGGTTAGTTTTGTCCAATTCAAAATAAACAATTATGGAAGTACTTACACAATTGTATCAGCTTTAAGTCACACAAATTCCTCAGTTTTCAGCTCCAAAGCTGCTTCCTTTTCTAGAATAAAGCCTATAGATTAAATTGACTAAAGCCAATTTTTGAAGGGTGTCCTTCAGAGATAACTTCTAACCACTGAGTAGCAAGAATTCACTGCTAATTTCCACAGCCCAGCTTTCAAGTGTAAATGTTGGTTTTAAGCCAGACCAAGTTTATAAAATAAATCAGAGTTAAGACAAATAGCAATTAAATTTTGCTATGAGGTGTGAAGGATGAGATTTTTGTTTGTGATCCAGAATACAAGCTGGTGAAAATAGGGAGTGTGAAAAAGAAAACCCTGCATGATGGCTTTTTGGTACCTGCCCATCCAAATTTCACAAGCAGTTGTGGCTAATCCTGTCTCAGAGAGCTCAGAACAAAATGTGGGGCTGAGAAATGAAGAGTGTCAGCTTTGCAAGGAGCTAATGTGGCACAAGGTCAAGGTTGACAAACCAGCCCCAGCCTAATGCCTCAAATATGTCCAGGGCTGCCTTAGCCAAGAAAGATAAATGAAGCGCCTGTCAGCCAGCTCCAGTCTAAACAATGGAACAATTTAAACTGGAGGGAATCATAATCTGAAGCAATTTGTTTCACACTGTACCATCATGATAAAGAAAATCTCAATTTTTCTCCATCAATTTCTCCAAAATTTCTCCATCAATTTTCTCCATCTCCATCAAAATGGGAGTCTCAACAAAAAAAACCAAAACAAACCCAAACAACTTTTGTCAGGATAAAAGTCACATTTCAAGGTATCCTTAAGGACAAGAGCCACAAGGATTTAAGTGCAGTGGAACAGCAGATATGAGAAAACAATTTTGGTTTGTGAGTCTAAATAAAATGCTGCCAGTTGTGCTGTTTGGAGGGAGAACATGAAATACAAGATGTGGTGCTCAGTAACAAGTCAAAACATTCTGGAAAACAAATCCATGCACATCCTCTGATGAGTTAAGTTGCATTTGAGATCTGTTTTGAGAAGGAGGAGAGGGACTTTGAGCTTGTCAAGGACCCCTAATCAGAATCTCTCCACTTTTGGCCACCAAGGAAATGAAAGGAGAGCTCAAAAATCATAATTTCTCATAGATTCACTGGTGTTGGTTCTTCTCTTCTCTCAAAGACACCTCTTCACCTTGAGCTACACAAATAGAAAGAAAACACACCCAAGGAGAAGACCCTGCAAGAATAAAGTGGAATAAATAGGTTGTAACGTGTACGTTCTGCTCCATAAAAGTGGTGAAGTAACAGTGTGTGATAAAGCCACAAAGTGAAAGAAATTGAAACTTAAAATCTCACTGATCCACTCTCATTTCACACTTCAGTTAGAGATTTTTATTTCCACTCGTTCAGGAGTCTCATATCTTGAGATTTTTCTCTCCCATTTTCCAGATTTTAATGAGTCTATCAAGACATTTGTATAACTCTGAGGAGAAGGTTATGCAAAGTTTGAAGTAAATTCAAATTGATTTTGAGTACAAGGCACTTTAACTTAATATCCATCTCCCACTCCTAAAATGCTGTTTTACCATTTCACACTTCCCATCTCACATTGGTTATATTTAAATAAAACAGGTTCAGATCATATTATGCTATAGAATGGATATGGTTGGAAGGGATTTTAAAGCACATCCAATCCCTCCCTCCTCCCACCATCCCAGGCTGCTCCAAACCCCAATGTCCATCCTGGCCTTGGACACTTCCAGGGAAATCCAGGAGCAGCCCCAGCTGTTCTGGACACCCTGTGCCAGGGGCTCCCCACCCTCACTGGCAACAATTTCATCCTAATATCAAATCCTTTTATCAAATCTAATATTCCTCATAGGAAAAATAATCCTGGTAATGCTGAAATGCCAATCCCTTGAATGGTCATGAATGGTTCACCAGTGATGAGACTCATGTGTGATGTACCTGCTGCTTCTTTTACACCATAAAAAATCATAACAGAATAATTTTTAATTCCTATTTTATCTTTTCACCGCTCATGAACTCACAGTACTGAAGCAATATCACAATAGGTACAGACATTTTGGAATTTGGTGTCATAAAAGTAACAGGAGTAACAATTTATAATATTCTTTTCAATATTTGTTTCATTTCAGCTACAAGCAGAGGTTGGAGAATGACAGAAACAATCTTTGTACATGATCATCAATGTTTATGGTAAAATTCTAGGTAGTACTAGTGAAATCTATGAAATTACTCACGTGTTTAATGAGATGCATAAAAAGAAGCAGTTCTTGGATTGGGGGAGCCCAGATGTGATGGAGACAAACACCACAGGCAATTTCAAAACATTTGAGATGCTAAAATTAAAAGAAATTTCCTGTCCCCAGCTGACAAAGCTCACTCATCCTTGGGCTCTGACCTAATTGACATCTCCAGGTGCAACATCCATGTGCATTTTCTAATTAATTGTATTTTCCTATGATTCTGCAAGGAAATTGCACAAAAGGCGAAAAATCACTGGCAAACCCCAAAACAATAGAGGCAAAAAAAAGAGCAAAATAAAAAGAGGAAGAACAGAGGAGTCTGCTCTAAAATTATCCTGTGTTCTAAGCCATGTCTCACAAAATGATTTTGTGGTGGTGCAAACCAAGCACCACTTTTGACAGAACGATGAGAAACGATCGTTTGGGGCAGGGAAGGATCCAACCCCTGCACATCACATCCCCCTAAGGTTACAGAGAGTGGAGTCTACAAAACTCAACCTAAAAAGTGTATTATTTCTCAGAGGACACAAATGTAACAAGCTTTTCCTGATGGCAAAAATCCAATTATTGTAGTAAAGGTTGTGCTCAGTTATTTCTCACTTCATGTCAAAGCAAATTGTAAAATGAGGTGCCTGGGAACTCTGCTGCTCTACCTTTACTGGTACATAAACTTACACTCTCCCTTTTTTGTTGTAGTTAGTAAGAAAACAGAAGGAAAAACTGAAGGGGAATGTCATCAAATACTGGCCAAGAATGTGATATATAGATTTCTTTTTTTTCATTTTTATTTCTCAAGAACCGCAAAAAAAAGTTTAGTGTAGATTGGATCAAATATATATTTTTCTTTGCTGACAGAAATAAAGCTATCTTCATGTCTATTGGATTTTTTTTTCTTTCTTAGATAGGAGTATATGTTAAACCAGTCCAGCTGATTTTTCTATTTGTTTGGCAGAGGAAAAGAAAAAATTCCACTCAAAACTAAAGGCTAAAGCAATTATTCCTGGCTGTATCTTTGTTTTCTGGGAAATGACAGTAGGGCTGGTGAGGAAAACTAAGTTTTTTTTTTTAGGAAATCACCTAAAGTAGGAATCAGCGAATTTTCTGCACTGACCACTGAAAATGATGGGTGCCACAATTCTCCCATTCAGTCATGGAATCAGTGAAGTTGGCAAAGCTCTCAAAGATCATCCAAAGAGTCCCAGCTGTGCCCAATCCCCTCCTGGTCCCCAGCCCAGAGTGCTGAGCACCACCTCCAAACCTCCCTTGGACACCTCCAGGGACCCCAAACCTCCCTGGGGAGCCCTTGGTGACCTCTTTGGACACCTCCCTCCCTTTCCTAACTTAGTGACATTCCTACAGTTGCTGTAAAATGCCTTTTCCCTTCTTTTCCTCCTTTTTCAGTTTCAGATGTTGTGAGGGTATTCCAACCAACACCCGTCTGGTGCTTCCACCAGGATGGGCTCCCGTACCTGAAACTCCAAGTTCTTCTCAGCTCTTTGGATCATAATCAAGAGGTTTTTTTGCTCTTGGATTCTGGCATACAGAAGGTTGTTTCTCTTTCTGCACTAGCTGATATTTCAAGGTTGGAGGTGGCTTGGAGCCACCTGGGCTCATGGAAGGTGTCCCTGTCCATGGCAGGGGTGAATGAGATGATCTTTAAGGTTCCTTCCCACCCCAAATCATTCCAGGATTCTGTGGTATCTGATAAACTCTTCCCATGTATCTCTCTTCTTCAGGATTTCATCCAGTGTCTACATCATTTTTTCTGCTTAGGCATTCTAAAGCTGGGCTCCCTGCTTCCCTCACACTAATAAAATATGGAAATCCATCTCAGGAGGTGTCTCACACACACTTTGGGCAAATCCAGCCTGGATTCTGCAGTGGGACCCAAGCTGGGAAGCAATTCGTGGACAGAACCAGTGCCCAAGAGCAGCTGCAGCAGCAGAAAATCCTGGGCTGCCTCCCTTTGCCAGGAATAATCTAAAACACAGCTCAAAATCAGGGATTTTTCTGGGCAGCCCCCTCTGACTGACCTCGCTTGAGATGACCTAACTCAGTGGAGGAAATTCTTTTTTGGCATTTGCTGAACAAGACTAAATCAAACAAACAAGTCAGAAAGCCACCATGTATTAAAGTCTGACCTGCTGCCTCTCAGACTGAACCAAAGCCAAATTCTGCTCCATATCCAGAGTCATGAATAAGTTCTCTGTCAAATGGGCACTGCTAAGCCACATATAAAATGTAATTAAGCACAAAATCCAGCTGCCTTCATACTGAGGGGATAAAACAGTACCCAGTGGAGGGAAAGACAGAAAAATGGAGCCCCAAACTTACATTTCAAGCAATTTACATGAAGAAGTTATTTAAAGGAATGATCATATAACGTGAATACTTGATTTTGAAAAGTAGTTAATGCCCACACAGCTTCCCTACCCATCAGCTGGGAAGGTGCTACATCCATATTTGAAAAGAATATGTTGAACATATTAAGTGGGCATCTGTCTTCAGCTGGAGAGCACTAATTTGGTATTATTCTGTTGAAGGTGCAGGTTGTCTGCTGCCTGCTAACAGTATGATCTGTATTCAGCCAGGAATTTCCCAAAACAAGCCCTAAACAGTGCTTTGAGCAGGTTTTGGGAGGTGAGGTAACCCCTTCCCAGCTAATCCAGGACATTTTCCCATTTTAATTGTGATTAGAAAACAGAAAAAAGGTCTGTCATTAGTGATCCCACTTAAGTCTCTTCATTAGGATTTAGTTTTGGATTTTCATCCCAAATAGCCCACATTCCTGGTTTGAGCCTTGATGAATATCAAAATGTACCTTCAGCAATAGGGGGTTTTCCACTGAAAACTCATCCAAAACCAGCAAAGAAGACAAATCTCAGAAAGCTCTGCAGGGTCCAGTTATATATGACATAATGCTCTCAGTTAGACCAGCACAGAACAGACAATAAACCTCCATTTGGAGGCAGCCAGACCTCAAGGCTACCCCTACACGAGTGTCCTTTGCTCACCTTTTAATAACGCTGTGACACTGCAGACGTGCTTACAGCAGCTGATCTTTATTTACTGACCCCAATTTCGTGACACGGGTCGAGGCTTTTTGTCAGACACCAGACAGGGCCTTGCCCACCAGCTGCTGTCAGAGTCCTCCAGTCTATTTTCATTTATCTCCGCAAAGAATCTTGCCCAAGTCGCGAGCTGCAGGGCTCGACTCGCAAAGTTTAGAGCAGGTTCATTCCTCAAATTAAAATTTTATGGGGCCCTGGCTGTCAGAGCAATTTGCAGGCACGCCGAGCTCCATCCGTGCTGCTGACAGCCTCTGCCCCCAGCGCTGTCTGCAGCCCCCGGGGTCCCTCAGCTCTGCTCTGCCCAGGGCTGGGCACCACCAACAGCACCTTCTGCCCCTCTTTGGCTTCTCCTTCACCCCAACATATCCATGCTGGCCTTTTCCTTCGGATTTCATAGCAGGTATTTTGTGCAGCCAGGTTTATGATGGCTATTTATGCCAAGTCTCCGTGGTGGGTGCATTTATCAGCTCAGCTGACAACAGGTATAAACCATTCCTTAAATACACTTGTGAGTGCAGCGCCAATAAAAATACTGTAATCCTGAGAAGAAAGAGTCTTTTTGGAGGCAAACAAACCCAAAGGAAAGAGACAAGTTGATTTGAAAGTAAACTCCAAAAAATAAAATTATTCCCGTGGAAAACTCCAATAATCTGGTTTTAATATTTAGACTGCTTCAAACAGCATGCAGATTAAATTTGATATAGATGCAACTGCAGCCTCTATTTATTTGTATTCATACATACAAGAGCAACATAAAACCCTCTGGAGTTTGTGGAGGAGTCTGTAGCGAATTTGCAAATAACCATATCTGCAGCAGCAGTGTATAATGGACCAGTATAATATACTGGGGAAAGTTGTCACTTGTTTGGCAATTAACACTGATATAGGAGGGAAAGGAATGAGAGGATATTAACAGATTAATCTTGGGGCCGTTTAGACTGCGCTGAAGTGAAATGCTGATTTTTCTCCCACTCCTGTTAGCTCAGTGCCCTCTGCTGCTCAGTGCCTCACTCTGGCAGCTCCACTCTGCAGCACAGCTCAAACCCTCTGAAATAAATCCAGCCACTGAGGGAGGAACCTTGCAGGGGTTTGTGCCCTCAACACCATCTTTCCAAGGAAATGCAGACAACAAGGATGTTCAGCAATGATCTCTTCTGACAATATTACCTGGAAATAGAAGCATCTCTCCATATCGTAAAATCATTTCATATCAGAAATCAACCCCCCTCTGGCTGCTGCTAAACTTCATCTTTTTCTCCTTTTTTGATCAAAGGCAATGTTTTTAATGCATTATGGAAAAGCGATTTGCGTGTTCATAATGCAGCTGTACACTGAGATAAACTGTCTCACTTTGCAAACAGAGAGACCTGGCTGCTCCAAGAGTGAGGAAATTCTTCAGGAGAGTAGAACCAGCCCATGGATTCATAAAGAAATGGTCCCTAACTTGCTTTCAGCACTTCTCACTCACAGTCACGATCTTGCCTGCAATTGAGTGATGTTACAACTGGAAAAAGTCACAGAAAATCATGAAGATTCTATTAGCTTAAAAGTACCCCTAAAAGCAAAAAATGGAAAAGCATAACATTCACAAAAAGGAGAAAAACAGATTAATAGTTAAGTGGGAAGTTTGACAACGCCCTGAATTCAAACACTGACTGGAAAAGGGAACACTACTCCATAAAGAATACAAATGCACATAGGAATTATTGGAGCCTATTAATAAACTTTTTATTTCATTCTTTCTTTTTAGATTGGCTTTTCAGTTTATAAACTCTCCACAACTCCTTGGGAGGAGCCTATACCCAGGTGGAGGTCGAGCTCCTCTCACAGGTAACAAGTGAAAGAACTGCCTTGAGTTGTGCCAGGGGAGGTCTAGATGGGATCTTTGGGAAAATTGCTTCACCAAAAAGGTTTTTAAGCACTGACAGAGGCTGCCTTTGTGGGTTTTAAAAGATGGGCACATGTACATTGGGATGTGGGTTAGCAGTGGTATTGGCAGTGCTGAAGGAACAGCTGGGCACAATGACCTTGAGAGGGTTTTTTGAACCATTCTGGAATTCTGTAATTCCCTCCCAAAACATATCTAGAAAACAGAGAGAGTATTCATAATTGTTTTTTCCAAGCTTTGTTCCTTCTCAACTCCTCCTGTGCAGAATCCTGAGCACTTTGTCACCGTTTTCCCTTCTGTGGTATGAGAATGTCTTGTGTTTGTTCCAGTGGGGTGTTGCTACTGCTTGGAAAGCAATCAGGAAAAAAAGTCACTCAGTAAGGAGTGGAAATGAGGAGCTGACAGCTTCTTTACCTGCCAGGAATCCTTTTAAATAGAGTGAACACAGGTGGCAAGGACATTGGGATGCGGGGACAAGTCTCAGTGCCTGGGTGAACATCATGTGGAGCACCCCAGCATCATTGTTACAGGGAAAACTCACCAAAACACAGCTGGAGGGACAAAGGGAACAGATGTTACACTTCTGGGAATAAATGAGACACCCACACTGGGCTCTGAGTGCCCTGGATGTCACCAGCAGGCAGGACCTCAGTGCAGTGCCACAGCCTGGAGCCAAGCCAGCAGCTCCCAAACAACACATCCACAGCAGCTGCTGGGAAATCTCAGGAAAACACAGGAACAACCTCTCACCGAGCTCTTTTGTAGAACATGCCACTTTTTTCTGCACTTCCATGCTAATTAAGCTTCTGGCTGTGCCTCTTCCTCCCCGATCCTTCGCCTTCCCTAAGTGAAATGTCAGGATTAGTGCTGATTCAGTGGCGCCTGCGAGCCGTGCTTTCGGGAGCTAACATTTCAACACAACTGTGCTTCTGGCAAGGCCCTCCCTGGCACAAAGAGAGCCAGAAGTTTGGCAACTCCAGGCCAACGTGGGCAGCAGATGTTTTTAATGCCAGCTTCCCTCTAATTGTGAAGCAGCAGCAACAGCAGCAGCGCAGCGAGAAGGGAGAAAATCTGTAAATCTCCAGCGTCGGAGTAGCCCACAAGCACATCAATTGTGCCACTTGTTAACAGATTTTGCTGACAGCCTCCATGCCCTGTTGAGAAGTGCAGGGTGTGCAGCCCCATTTGGCTGCCTGAGGATGGGCACAGCCAGCTCAGGCTGGGCTGACAGGCCCAGGTTGCCATGAGAGGGTTCCTGCCCCATGGAAAATCATTGGAGCACATGGATGAATCTTGCAGAGAGCAGGATCGGGGTGCCAGGCACCTCTGCTCAACAGCTCAGGGCTGGCACTTGGCATCCAAGCTGTGAGGATGCAGCAACCCTAGCAGCTGTTCCTTCAGCTGCAAATAAACCCCCCAGTGCTTCTGCAGCTGTGGGGATGGAGTCAATGAAAAATGTTCATCCTACAAACGTAATTACATAATTCTGGCTTTGTGCCCTCACTTCCTCCATGCAGTCATCCACCACCTACTTTCCTTCATCCCACTGTACAAACAGAAGATTTCCTGGGTGGATGTTGGAGTCTAGAATTCTGAGAAGTATTTCTCTGCATGTTTTAAGGGATCCAAACCCCCTATAGTCACTACTTTTAACCTTCGTCCATGGAAAGCGCTTCCCAGGCTTTGGGATGAAACAGAACTTTCAAGAATGTCAATTAGATAGTAGCAGAATATATAGTTTATCACAGGGGGAGAATTTGAGATTTTTGGGTTTGTTAGCATGGTAAGGAGATGGAGACAAGCTGGAGGATCCTTGTGGGTTTCAGGCTTCTTCCTCCTTCTCCATCTGCCTCATTTTCTGCAGGGTTGGAGTCACAGAGATATTGGTCAGAATTTGCCACAGTGTAGAATCACATGAATAGAAATATAGTCGGTTACTGGAAGACCAAGAGAAATAATGTCCATTCTTGGTGATAATTGGGTGAATTATCTTTAAAAGAGCTTGAACCCGTGTGTTCAGGGGGAATTTTGACGCTTTTCTCCCTGATTCCAGGCTGGTGTTAAACCTGGTGTGCTGAAACTCAAGATAAGAAAATAATAAACAACCTAAAGAATGAAAGAAAAACCAAGAGTCCAGTTTGCTTTCTTTTTAACAAGGACTTTCTAAAAAGCCTCCCTTCTCAGGGAGAGACATGTGAGGAGGGAAAAATCCCACAGGTGGACAGAGGTGTTCTGGACCCTGCAAGAGGTTGGTGTGGCTCCTGTAGGACCAGCCACCCCTGCTCTTGCCCCAGGGTACTGAATGTATTTTTATGATGTATTTTCACAAGGTTAGGAAACCATTCCCTCAGATTTTTCTACCAAGTAAATCCACATGATGATATTCCTCATCCTCGAGATAGTGACATCAGTCTTGCACATTGTTTTTCCTGGCTGGAAGCATCAATGACACAACTACTCTCAGGAGCAGAGATGTCCAAGAACACTCCCTGCTCCATGTCCATTCTTCTTATGCTGTTTCCTCCAAACATTAAGGGTTAAACCACCAACCTAAACCCATGGCTTGGAGCTGACCTGGAAAGCAAAATTAATGAAACATTTATTTGCTGCTCTGACATCTGGAGGGAGATGCATCATTTAGGTCATGAATTTTTCTGTTTGGATCCAAGCTGATTGCTCGCCCTGTCATACTCCACCCTCTGCTCCCCTGCACCTTGCAGCACAAAACTAATTTTAAAAAGAGGGGAGGTTGACCCTTAGGAAGGCTTGGAAAGTAAAGTGTTTCCTTTTCTCTTTCAAGCAGCAGGAAACAAGACTGCTCACAAGAAGAGAAAAGGCAAGGAATGAACATTTGAAGAGTGAGGAGTTCAAAGGAAGGAAATAAAATATGTTATATTTTTGAGTAAACCGAGAATGTGTCCTTTTGAACCTTGCAGTCAATCACCAGATTATTGATAAGTTAAAAAATAAAGACTTATCAGTAAGCAGGTGGCAAAGGAGGCAGACAGTCATCCTTTTCTAAACCACCCAGAACACATCCAGCTAATTTGAATCCACACAGCAACTTCCTTTCCTATACAGCTAAACTGAATTCCTCAGGCTAAAGATATTGTATGTCTGACTTTTATTATTCTTGTTTACAAAATTGAAGGACAAGGACTTGACTTGCTGTGGTCAATGTCACTGCAAGACATTCTCTCTTTGGCAGCAATGCACTCTCAGCCCCCATAAATGTTATGGGAAAACTGGAAGGGTGTTTGCAAAGGAAAGGGTAAAAACTGCCAAAAAAGTCAAATCCCATCCACTTCTGCTTATTACAGTGACAAGAATCCCCTCAAGGAAGACACGGTGTGAAAACAGGAGCTGTTTCTCTCTCTGACAGAGTGGATTGACAGATTCTGTATTTATTTTTAAAAAACGCCTAACTAAGCATCATTAGTCACTCGTCATCCATATTTCTCTCCCTAAATGAGAGTGCACAAAGTTCCAGAGTCTCCAAAGAAAGAAATTATAATATTAATTTCAACTAAACGACAACTAAGAGAAAGAAAAGAAGAATCAGCTGGTTTAAGGAGTTCTCTTAGACCCTGATGAAAAAAAAAAAAACTTCAACACTGAAAACCACCAATCACCAATATAATTAAATGAGCTCCCTGGAAGGAGCAAGATCCATGTAGGAGGACATTTCAGTAGGAATGAATGTGCAGGGTTTTGAGTCTGAGTCACAGGGTTTGAGCAGAAAATAGGCTGGAACCTGGAGGTGGGGACCAGGCACATGTGCACAGTCAGGCTGGTGATCCAGGGAGTTCTTGGCACTGAAATCCATGGGGATTTAATTTGTACCCCATTCCTGAGTCTGTGGTCCCTTCCATGCAAAGTCCCATTGAAATCCTAAAGGACTTTTGCCGTTAAAATTCCAGACTCACAAAAATTATGGCTGGAAGGGTCTTCAGATCAAAATTTCCTGATTCAAAATAAAGCTCTTCCTTCTGAGTTAAGTAAAGCGCAGTTTTTTTCTAATTCTGAAAGACTCCAAGGATGGAGGTTCTGCAGCTCCCTGGGCAGCTGGCTTCAGAGCTGCTGGAGAAAATGTGGAGAAAGGGCTCCCCATCCTTTCCTAAAGTAGTTCTATATATCAATATTTCCCTCATGAGTTTTCCTTCTCCAACATTCCTATGAACTCCCATCCTCAGAACAACATCAAATATTTATCCTGATTTTTTAGCTGCTAAATACACCCTCAAATATGCTCCTGTAAACACCAAGAGTGATGTGATGTCATATTTTAACTACACTGACTGGTTCTTGACTTGAACTTTGCTGTTATGTTTTTTTTTTTTTTTCCCCGGAAAAAGTAGCACCATCTAAAAACTGGAATAATTCTAAAAAAATCAGAAAAAAAAAAAAAAAAAAGAAAAAAAAAAAACCCAATTATTTTGAAATATTTCAAGGGATTTCCCATTTCAAACCAGCTTCTTAGCTCACCAAGGCCTGCTTAAAAGTTGTCTTCAAAAGGAAAAACCAACAAAGCCAAAACACCCTCAGCCTCAGGAAGTTCTAGACATCCGTAATTTGCTGTGGAACTCACCCTTCTTTCCAAAGACTGTAAATGCTTCAGTTCCTCTCTCTGCTGGGTTAAACAACACCTGGTTGAACACAATTTCTGGGACACAATGCAGCTGGGAGAATTTCAGTATTTTTCCAGGAGCTGTATGATATTTGCTGTTGGCATGGAAAAAATAAGTGTAAAAGCTGTTTCATTCCCCATTCCCCATATATAATATCACCTAAATGAAGATGCAAATAGAAGGAGCCAAATAAGAGCTGGATCCTATTTCTTGAAACTTCTCTCTGTGCCTTCAGATGTGACAAATTCAAGTTTCTGACTCCAATTAAGCAGCTTCACCCCCTTGCTTCAACCCAGGAAATAAATAGGTAGAAGGGGCTACCATATGTTTGGGGTTTCAGTTCATTAAATCCTCGATAGTGCAAAACCTTTTGAGAGCTACTATCCCATAAAATTCATACAAAGCTATAGTTTGTGTTGTTTGGAAGAATCTTATTAAACACTTTCTCCAAAGAAATATTCCAGCCTTCTGAGAATCAGCATGACACTGCCATGAATTATTCACACAAGGCTCTGCAAGATGGGCAAGTTTCCTGCCAAGACGTGCACAGTGAGGGGTGTAACAAAACTGAAATTGGAATGTGGAGAGAACTGATGGAAAAGATTTCAAAGATCATCTCTTTTGGAAAAAATATAAAAGAACAAACCCACAACTTCAGACCTTTAACCTTGCTCCTTCACTGCAGAGAGCCTCCTAAATGTCCCGCTTCACATCCACTCCCAAATTCCTCAGTTTTGGGCTGTGCTCACACACAGACACTTGCTCTTAAATGAAGCCATGGAGTGATGGAGATGTGATTTCTGAGAGCCACTGGCAAAATTAATTCCAGGGATTCATAATGAGGCTGAATCTGAGCAAACTCTGGTGAGGTTTCTCTTGTCATCTTCATGCCCCAGCTGTGTGTGCTGAGCCCAGAACCCCCCGAGCCCTGGGCTGGTCCCAGCAGGACAGGGAGGGGATTCTGCCCCTGTGCTCAGGTGAGCCCCCACCTGCAGAGCTGCCCCAGCCCTGTCCCAGCACAGGAGGCACCTGGAGCTGCTGCAGAGAGTCCAGGGGAGGCTCCAGGATGAGCAGAGGATGGAGCAGCTCTGCTGGCAGGAAAGGCTGGCAGGGCTGGGATTGTTCAGCTGCACAGGAGAAGCTCTGGGCTGAGCTCAGGGTGACCTTGCAGGGCCTGGAGGAGCCCCAGGAAAGCTGGAGAGAGACAATGGACAAGGGCTGGAGGGACAGGGCACAGGGAATGGCTTCACAGTGACAGAGAGTGGGTTTAGATGGGATATTGGGAATAAATCCCTCCCTGTGAGGGCAATGAGGCCGTGGTACAGGGAGCCCAGAGCAGCTGTGGAAGTGTCCAAGGCCAGGTTGGACATTGGGGTTTGGAGCAGCCTGGCACAGTGGGAAGTGTCCCTGCCCATCCAGGGGTGGCACTGGGTGATCTTTAAAGTCCCTTCCATCCCAAAACATTCCATGACTCATGGAGGCACTCCCTGAGGGCTCCACAAGGCTCTTCCTAAATCACCCCAGCCATAGAGATGGAGAGCCAAAAACCCAATCAGACCTAAACCCAAAATCCAATCAAATTCATTGAGCTTAATGGAGAAACTGACAACTGGAAAGAACCAAATGAAAATTATTGTCCAAAACCTATTATTTTTTTAGACTGATACGTCCAGATGTAGATGTTGACACAAATCAATCAGGATTTACTTTGTGTCCCCCCAAATGCACTGCACTGAATAACTGATGAAAGGCACATTTTAAATAATACAAGAGGCAGGAGGAGGTTTGGTCATCACTAAAGCAACCCAGCACCACCTCTCCTTGTTTTGGTGGTATTTGCACGAGGGGAAAAACAGCCCTGTAAGCACAGAGAGCTGATGTGAGTGATTGCTGAGCACATTTTAATAATTAATTCCACAAATAAGTGAAGTCTATTTTAATTTCACCTTAGACAACATTGCTGTCTCAGGGAAGGGAACTGCAAACTCTTCTGTTATTGCACCCAACACTGACACTTTGGAAACATTACAGAAACAGCAGGAAAGTAATGAAAAATATATATATAGTGCTGAAACTTCTGAGCTATCCAAAGTGCTCCTGAAGATCCTGCAGATAATCTTTAGGGAATAATCCAAACAGCTCTGCTGTATAAAGTTACATTAAATGACTGAACATCATGCTGTGATTGAAAAGTCATGCCCAAAAATGCTGATCAGTTTGATTGGACATGGATTCGGTTCCAGTGCCTCAAAAAGCCTGTAAAGAACAGCTTAGCAAAGAAAAATAGAATTTCTAAAGCCACCAAAGTGATCGTGCTTGCATGTTTCAAACAGCAATGTAATGGAATTATTTAGCTGTGAAGGAACTGCTAAGAGGTTCGGGGGAACAAAAGAGTTTGGAAGCTTCTGTTTTCCTTCAACTCAGATAAAGCTGGTTTGTCCTGTATTTTGACTTCTCAAAAGTTTCTATAAATGCCTTTGGCATCATGGCTAAAACCACAACAGTGCTTTGCAAAGCCCTAACGTGCCCATATTTTGGTCAAGAAGGATTTCATGCCCACAGAGTAGCTGAGATGCACACTTCTGAAAAGGGAATGCTTCTACATTTTCCCAGCTTCTTCCCAAAAAATAAGAGTTTGGAACTCACTCACAATTTCCAAACATGGGTCCTGTTCTTATTTGGAGAGGTATGATTCTTATTTCCCTCCTTTTTTTCCAAAGGAAGTGGAGTTCAGGTTGGGAAATTGAACATATTTGGGGGGAAAGCTTCTTCACCAGAGCAAGTCTTCTTTCCAGAGGGGAAATGCACTTTGGGAAGAAATTAAAGTATTTTCAGCAGTATTAGGCCACTAATGTTATTTCTCTGCTAGCTGAGAATTCATGGCCTTATTCCAGTTTCAAAAGAAGAGTATCTGTGGACACACAACCCATAAGCTTTTGTTATAAGAGAAAAGCTGCATTTTCTTACAGGATCTTTGCGTTTTCAGCCAAAAGGATTTAAAACCTGATTTATTATTATTGTGTCAGGTAAGGGTATTATTCCTGCCACTCTGAAATGTTGCACTTTAAATATACTCAGATTGTACTGGGGACCCTTGTCCTTTTTCTGAGCTAACACCTTCGGCATTTCTCTGAGATCAATCCACAGAAGCAAAGGATGTTACAAATGTGTTACTGAGCTGTCCCAGCCTAAAATATATTCTGCAAATACATCTCCTGGTTCTGTAAATAAGGTTACTACACATAATCCCACACGTTCCAGTATTATATGTACATAATAAAGCTGCAGATCTTATTCAATTTCCAGGTATTTTGTGAGGAGAGCTACTGGCATATCCTCAAGGGCCAAATATTTCATTCAAAGGCAAGGAGATATTATCATACTCTGAATAGATAGAGTACTTAGTTTGTACAGCATCTCATAAAAGGGTAATTTGCAGACTGGAAGAAAAAAAAAAGCTGCTTTAAGGAACACAGGGAATATTTATGTAGCTACACAAATTACTTGGTTGAGTATTATTCCAGAGACTTATTTTAGAAACTGAAATTACTCCTTACAATGTAACTTTTGCCATTATTATTATCTCCTGCACTTAAAGATATTAAATCCTTGCCTTGAAGTTTGGCTCTTGAACAGGCAATTATGATTAAAGCACTTCATCTTCTTGGCCCCTTAATTCATCACAGCAACCAGCCAAATTCCACACAAAGTCTGGGATAAATGGGGCTGGCCCAGGCAACCTCAGTGCAGCACAACACAGCAAATCCAACCCCAGGGTGAGCACATCCTTGCTTTTCTTTCAGTGACAACATCCCTGCTGCTTAAATGTTCATTTCTGGATCCCAAGCAGTATCTTGCAGATAGAAGATGAACCAGGTTATCTGGAAAATGAAGTGATTTTCCCATTTTTCAAACCAATGGTGAAAATAAACATAATTATTAATGTGAAGGACATGGGTTTTCCTGATGCTTAGTCCAAATTGCTCAGGGTGGTATTTTAGTTCCTTCTCTGTTCCTCTGTCTCTCAGAACAGCATGGAAAATGTTATCCTGAAGGTTATATCATTGGAAAACTGGAATTAGAGCTCAGTGAATACAAGATTGAAATGCTGCTGCTCACACAGGGAGGCAGAGGGGCTGCAGGACTCAGTGTTAATATGTTCATTTTAATAATCAAGTTAAGGAAAGCTATTGCTTCAGACAAGATGTGCCTATCATGGTTGTATCTTATCTATCTTTCATACATTTAGTCAATATACAATGATGCTGAACATATCTGGGCAAACATAGCTAATTTTTTACCCTGAAAGCTAATCAATAATATTCCCTTTCTCAGGTCTCAGTTAACTCTTGGAAACAAGGGGCTGGCAACACAGAACTGGCACTTTCTCCCTGTCTGACATCTGGGGGTTCTAAATCCATATTAAGATTTTTGCTGAGCTTCATGGTGACACCTCTGTATCATGCAAAAACCTGAAAGTTGCCCTGAAGATGTTATTGGAAAGATATTTTCTCTGCATGAGGTATCTTTGCAGATTGGGGTGACTCCAAATGGTTTAGGATCAGCTTCCAGTGTCTCACAACCCAGGAGACAGCAGGATCAGCCTAACCACACACAACAACACAAAAATCCTCCAAAATCTTCAGCCTTCAGGGCAAGCAGGAAAAGGCTCCCCAGAAATATCTCTAATTTTCATGGGAGCATGGATTGGGAATCTGTGTCCTGGGCTGCAAATCCTCTCTGAACACAGAGGTGAAACACCCCCAAAATTCAGATGGTGCCTCAATTTTATCTGTGCCACAGCAACCATGGGGTGTTGGAGAACACAACTTGGGGAAGTGTCTGGACTGAAACCCAACAAACTAAAGCTGCCTTCACAAGTGCTGTTGTGTTGGCCACAAACAGGAATTGCAGGACAGAGATCCTGACTGGAATTCTTCTGTGAAGAACATGAAACGAGGCCATCAATTGATAATGACTGGAGCAGGACCAGGAAATAATGACCACCAGGAAATAATGAGCACCTCCTAGGGAAAACAGTGATGACAGGAATTATAACTAGCAGAGAAGGAAATAGAAGGAATACATTCATGGAAAAATGAGAGCCCTGGCTGGAGCCTTAGAGCTGAGCTCACGTCCCTGGGTGTGCTTTGATCAGCAGCATCCCAACCCTGGGAGTCTTTGCTCTGTCTCTTTTTCATGTCTCATTCCTTTCTCAGCTTTTTCCTTGCTGAAGTAGATCATGAGTTTGATCATTCCAGCACAGCAGAGACCCCCCCAAGCCATCCCAGCAAGCAGCAGAGGAGCCGTGGTGGGACCTGCTGCTGGTGGCCAGGACACAGACAATCCTCCACTCCTGTTCTCCAATTTAGAGCTCCAAAATGTCACAGTGCCACAGGCAACTACACAGAGATGCTGCAGGATTGACATTCCTTCGAAATCCCTTCCTGATGATCAATACACCCTGTGAAATAATTATATTTTATTCACTTCTCCAGGCTGGAATTCTCCATAAGGATTAACAAAACCCCAAACATACTAACAAAACTAAAACAGGCTGCATGAGCAAAGTTCCATATTAAGTTCCTGATAATTTCCTCCCAAGTTGCTCAAGGGAAACCCAGAATTATTCAATAAAATTACCGCTCCTTGGAATTCACCAATTCCATCATTTGGCATCTAATGTATTATAGCACAAACACCAACGAAAGACAACCTGAAAACACCCAAAATATGGACATATTACAATGACAAAGACTTCATTAGAAACCCTATAAAAATTCTTTCCATATGGTTCACAAAAAGTGGGATGTGTGCTCACTGATCCTGCATTCGCCCACTTATGGAAATCACATTTGGAAATATTAAGATTTAAGGAGTACATTTCCTCTTTTTTAGGACTTGGAAACTGAGGACAATCTGTCAGCTGATCAGTGGATACATCTTTTGTCCACACTAACCCAAAGTAACCATTATTTGACAAAATTCTCTCCAAAAATAACCCAGAATGTTGCTGGTCTCCTCAGGAAATGCTGCAGTTGCAAAGGCACTGACTTTTGGCAGAGGTTTCTTTAGTGATTAAAAACAAAGAAACACTCATTAAAAAACCAAGCCAACAAACCAACCACTGTTAGATAATTAAAAGAATGCTTGTTTTCTTAATTTTCACACTAAAGAGCTACAGAGCACACTAAGAAAAACATTAAAATAAGATTTGTAGGGCAGCGAGTACTTAGAAAAAGAAAAAAGGTGTTTGATAATGGATTTGGATTCAAAAGTGATGTTATCCTGCCAGTTGTATCCCACTGAGTTGGATCCTGTGGATTAGAAGTTAACTTAGAAATCTGTCTAGGCTCCACCCAAATCAATAGAATTCCATTTACTTGCTGGTGGAATATTGATAATCAGGCTCATTAACTTGAAATGAGCAGAAATTGATTTACCAGGCAGGAGGAGGAGCCAAACCAGATTCCCAATGCTCAGAACCCTCCTCAGAGAATTTTTATACATGAAGGCACCAAATAAATATTTTTACCAACCTTACTATGAATGAAGTGAGGAAGCTCCAGAGGATTATTTCCCCAGAGAGAGGGAAAACTGGAATTTGGAAGGAAGGGAAAAAGAGAGTCAAAGGAGAGTCTGACAAAGAGAATTTTTGGGAACCAATATATTCTAGAGGCTGCAGCAGATGTAAGCCCAGCAGAGCAGGGGAGAGAGCAAAGGGTTTGGCAAAGCCCTTAGGAGCCATTTCCTCATTCAGAGATTCACATTCCAACCTGGTTTTCTGCTGCTCCCAGGGACTTCCACCTCACAAAGTGTTTTTTTCTCCTAGCTAGGTCTAGGAAATAAATATTGGCCTAGTTGGTGAGAAATATCAATATCAAATTTCACCTGCCGAGAAATGAAATGAAAGGTTGAAAACTTAACCTGGGGGAGAATGGGAAAATGGAGTGGGAAAGTTGTACTGCAAACATTGGGGATTCTGCCCTTGTGAAAGGTTTGATGGACTTCATTCAGGTTTCATCTTCCAAAAGAATGGATTTAAATTTCAGACAGAAATTGTCATTTAAACCCTGAAAAGCAGAACTTAAATACAAAGTCAAACCATACTTTAAAAATACAGGGTTTTAACAGGGAAATTTGTCAAAAGCATCTCTGTTCCCACCACACCACTTATTTCCACATTTCCTGAACTCCTGGTGGGAAATCAGGGTGGAGGTACCCAAGAAGATCCAGCTGCTCTGCAGAATGCAGAAACCCTTCCACACTCAGTTCCTGTAGGATTTTAATGTCTGCTTTTGCATAAAGGCATTGGTAGTTTGTTTTGAAACACAAACAATTGATAAACCCAACATCAATGTTCAAATGGCATTGGGAAGGCAAAATCCAAGTCCCCAGAATCTAACAGCAATTTCATTCAGAAGATCCAATAGCCAAAAAAAGGGGAAAAACAGGGTAGATACTGCTGTCATTAATTCTGTCAATTAAATAAGAAATGACTCTGAAATAATATAGAGACAGCACAAGGTTCTGATGGTTGCTTTAAAATCATGAAGCTCATGAGTTTTTGAGGAGAAAATAAAATGAATAAAACCTCTCCTCTGTGGCTCAAGTGTCGCCCTGATCTTTGAAAGTTTTTCTCAGCCTTCTGATGTTTTGCATTCTTGTAGTGGATTTTCTCACACACTTTCATGTAAGCAATGATTGTTTTGCATTTCTTACTAGAGGAGGGAAAAACTGATGGACTCTTGGTTTGACCAGTGTGGTTGGAGAGGTGGAAACTTCCCCCTCCAATCCCTGCTCACCTTTGGAATGGTATATATATTGAAATTACACAATAAAGTTCCTCTTTTCCTCCTTTCTTTGTGAAAAGAGCAGTAGAGAGTGTGTGTGTTCCTTTTGTGTCGTAGTGCGACAGCTCAGGTTTTGTATGGCAGGCTGCAAAATCTTCCCTGATTCTGATGACTTCTCCCTGAATTCCCAAGTGTCCTCATGAACTGCAGACACAAAACCAGGCCAGCAGCATCCCCTCCTGGAGCTCCCCCGTGCCACAGTGAGGGATCCTCCCCAGCCCTGCTCAGCATTCTCCTGTTGCTCTGTGCTGCTCCTGGGGATAAGATCTCTCCTCTCCTGCCTGCACCAGCTCCATTCATTATTCCTGGATAGATGACCTTACATTTGTGCTATCAAACACCCATTGATTGAACGCTCAGCTGACAGCCTTGTAATTACTCAGGTCAGCCCATTTACCCTCTTTAAATAATGGCAGAGCACGAGCTTTCTCCCAGCCTATTGAAACTTCCCCTGCGAGCCAGGACTTATTAAAAATAAACATTAACGATCCAAAGAGTAGCTCAGATGGCTCTTAAAAATTTTAGGTGCCAGTTAGGCAGACTTACTGATTTAACAGAGTCTGATGAGAGGAGCTGCTGTTTAACTGCCTCTTAATCACTGCTGGGAGATAAATTATTCCCTCCTGTGAGGCAGCAGCATCACCCTCCTCCCTCCCAGGGAGAGGACAGTGGCACCAGCACCCCTGGATCCACTCAAAGTGGGCTGGTGCACTTCTGCGCACTCCTATCACACTCAAAGAACATTATGAAACAAGTTTAAACTCACTGGTCGTACGTTTTTTTCATGCTCTGCCTTCTCAGTCTCATCCAACTCCTCTCTTCCATTCCCTGCACGAGTTCCTGATCACCTCACTTGCCATTTGCAGGGGATTCTGCCAGGGACAGGAGAGGGGTGCAGGAATTAGAGGAGTTGGATTGTTTTCCTCATTGTGAAATTGGACATTTTGGAGAACAGTAAATAAATAGAGACAATTTTCTTTCCATTAACATAAACCAGACACAAACAAAGTGAGCAGCCAATAATTTTCCATGCATTGATCAATTACTCCCTTACTGTAGAGATGGGATCTAATCTAGATCCCCACCCTGCTGGATGTGATGCACCTTGAATTAGGAAAACATCAGCTACAGTTTTAGGAAACACTCAGGGCTCCAGACTTTCTGCTTTGGCTTCCCGAAAATTCCATGGTCCTCCCGCAAGGACCAGCTCCTTCCACCGTGCAAAACCACAGGAAAGAACCTTCTGTGGGGTTTATTTCCTAGCAGCCAAGTGCCCCATCCTGTGTTTCAGCCATCACAAAGCTGACCTGGAATGCTGATGGCTCATTTGTTTTAATTGCCTGGGACTGACAAGGGCACTGCAGGCTGCTCCAAGTGCCATTTCCCTGGGTCTGCTTCCTGCTTGCTGCTCCCAAAAGGGCACAAAGAGCCACTAATTGTTATATTCAATGCTCGCTCCTTCCTGCAAGCAATACCAATTTAATTAAATTTACATGGTTTTAAGTGACCAGCTACAACTCCTCTCATCTGTTTATACAGGTCACTAGAATTGATAAATCTCCATTTCATTGCTGGTATCTTCTGTTAAGTGCTCCTTTATTCCCTTCCTGACCTTTTAAAGCTGTTTTCTGCCCTTCCTGCCTAGCTGAGACCGGTGGAAATAGAGGTTCTCTCTTTCCCTAGGAGACAGGACAGCAATCCATAAACCCCCAATCCCATTGTATGCCATCACTGTCAGGAGATTTCCCTTAACACTTTGAGCATGGAGTGTCTTTGAAGAGAAAATTTGAATATTTCCCATTTTTTACCCACTTAAATCCACTAGAGCTATTCACAGCTCAAACCAGAGCCTGTGTTGCTATTACCCTCTGCAGAACCCCCCCTCGTTGTCCCTGCGGTGTCACCAAAGCCTGGCACTGCTGGTGGTGCCCCAGCATGGCAAAAGCCCAAATAACAGCAGAGAATTCTGCTGCTCTGAGCCCCAAAGCTGACAGGATGGAGCTGTGGGCAGCTGTGCCTTCCTGGGCCACCAAGAGCCCTCTGGTTCCACTCCTCCAGCCCTGACCCTCCTCCCCCAGTCCAGCACCCAGGTTAAGGCTGATCCCATTCCCACTGCTTTTCCCAGTGTGGGGAATAGAAAAGCCATAAAACTGTTAGAAAGTTTAGCTAGATAGTTTAAATGTTCTAGTTTAGTTTAGAGGGGATTTTTGTTTTGGTTTTTATGGATTGATTTGGAAGTTAATTTGTTATAATTAGTTAACAGGTTTCACATTAGACAGATATTTTAAGAATTATTAAGGATGAATTTGTTTTATTTTTTGATAATAAAAATATGTATGCTTAATAATTAACTATTATCCGTTACTCTAGACCATTACAAGAAAACATTGTTAAAAGAAAGAGTATGTGAGCTTTTAGTCATTGGTTAAAGCAACTGCTTGTAAAGCTTTAGCAATCTGCAATTGGCTGAAAAGTTTTTAAAATGCACAGTAACCAGGAAATCTCCAGAGGTTGCTGTTGAAGGGGCTGAAGCTCTTTCATTTCTTTGCTTAAACTTTCCAAATGAGCTGAATAATTAAAATGAAATGAAAGCTTCAAGACAGCCACTCCAGCCATCCCCATCTCATTTGTACACACAAAATTCCAGCAGCCAGGACCACACTTTTACAATTCAGAAACCTGGAAATTGGAGTAAAGGAGCTCAAAAGCTGTTCCAGTTCTGTGCTCTCCCAGCAGCTGGATCTGGTGTTAGCTCAGCTCTCTGAGGCTGTGCCCAACCCCTCAGTCCTTATCCCAGGCTCCTGTTGGAACCCAGAATGCAGAGAATATTCCTCTGCATGTTCTGAAGGATCCAAACCCTCTGACAAATCCTCCTTTTAACCTTCAGCCATGGAAAGGGCTTCCCAGGCTTTGGGATCAAACAGAACTTTCCAGAATGGCAATTAGATAGCAGCAGAATATGGAATTGATCACAGGGGGAGAAATTGAGATTTTTGGGTTTGTTAGCATGGTAAGGAGATGAAGACAAGCTGGAGGATCCTTGTGGTTTTCAGGCTTCTTCCTCCTTCTCCATCTCCTGCACATTCTGCAGTGTTGGGGACACAGGAACATTGGGCACAATTTGCCGCAGTGTCACATGAATAGAGATTTAGTTAGTTATTGGTAGAAAAGTAGAAATAATGCCTGTTCTTGGAGATAATTGGGTGAATTCTCTTGAAGAGATCCTTGATTCTGTGTGTTTGGGGCTTTTTGGTGCCTTTTCTCCCCCACACCAAGCTGGTGTAAAGCCTGGGGTGCAGAAATTGCTGCTCAGAAAATAATAAACAACCTGGAGAGTGAGAACAACCAAGAGTCCAGTTTGGCTTTTTACTGAACAAGGACTTGGGAAAAGGCCTCCCCTGTCAGGGAGAGACTTGTGGGAGTGGGAGAACTGCCACAGGTTCCCATCCCTCCTGACCCTGCCTTTCCTCTGGGTGTGGGAGCAGAGCTCCTGCATCCCTCCCACCCTGCAGCCAGCCTGGGACTGGGATCAGCTCAGAACAGGATGGGCATTGCTGCCAGCACAGCCCTGCAGAGCACAGCAGGCTGGTTTTCCTTCTGCAAGGAATGAAAAGGAAATGGTTTGCAGCTGCAGCAGCCTGAAGGAAGGAGCTGAGCAGCACAAGTCCATCCTCAAAGGCTGGTGGCTGCTCTGCTGCCAAAGGCTCAGAGCTGGGCAATGATGGAATTGCTGTGCTGGAAATGGAGATTGGCCTTGAGGGTTCCACACACTCTGAGGAGGCTCCTTGAATTGCTGAGGCTGCCCCTGGATCCCTGGAAGTGTCCAAGGCCAGGCTGGATGGGGCTTGGAGCAGTCTGGGACAGGGGAAGGTGTCCCTGGCATGGCAGAATGGGAATGAGAGGAGATTTAAGGTCCTGTGCAACCCAAACCATTCTGGGATTACGCTGCCGCCACCTGAGACCTCCATGACTCCTCTCTTGCAATTAGCAAGCCCAATTATTTTGGGCTGCTTTGACATATTTTTCAGAAGATTATATGTTTGGGTTTCATTTTTTTCTGGGATGAGGGAGAAAATATCAGCAACGCTTACAAATCAATTTTATCTTAAGGTTTTAAAGCATTTTTGCAAAGGAAAGGGTTTCTGTCCCCTTTTTCCTTACCTGTACTCAGAGTTTGTCTTCTGAATGCCCCATCAGCTCTGGAGATGTGCTTGATATGGAGCAGACTGTTTTTCCCACTGCTCCATGTGTGCTCAGTCAGAAACAGAACTCAAAGCAGCCAAAAGGCAAAACTGGCCCAGTTTCTCCTCTTTCCCTCTGGGGAGAATTCAATCAAGAATTGATTAATGCTTGAATTCTCATCAAGAATTAATAAGTTCCTGATGTGGTGAAAATGAATAGTCTCAGGGAAGCAGCTAAGCTTGTTGTTTTGTACGGGGGGGAAAAGATATATCCATATATTTGGCAACTCTGATGCAGTGGTGAATTTAGAGAGGGGGAATTCTGGATTCCCTGACTCCTTATGATATTTTAATAATCTAATGAATGGACTGACTGAAGGCCAACTCTCAGGGCTGCTTCCACCACTTCCCTCAAGCTTAGGTGCAATTCTTCAACTCCACACCAACACAGCAGGTGGGGAGCACTGGGGATGCAGCAGCTCAACACCACCACCAGAGAAAAGCCATCCCCTTGTCCCCAAAAAGGTGTCCCTAAAGGTTGAAAGTGAGAAGAAGCACAAAGTCAATTGTTTCTCATCAAAACCCACCTCTAAGCATTGTACAGACTGAATAAAATGAGCCTCAGCAGGTACTAATAGTGACAAAGTCAAGAAATATTTAGTGACCTTTTTTAAACTGTATTTGATGGGCTGGAGAGCTAAAGCACCTTAAAAAAGAAGAAGAAAGAAAAACCCATGATGATTTAAGACTAATTGAACCAATAATCAAAGGCTGTCTCTAATTCCTGGACCAGGAGGTCAATTACAGAAATAAATCTGACAGCAGATAGATGGGAACAGTGTGCAATTACCAGTTAAAGACTTGATAATTATGGCAAGAATTAGTCTGCATTTTCAGCAGCAGCAAAATCCATCAGTTCTTTGCAGTTATTATCTTGATTAGAAGAAGAAATGGGTTCACCTCTGTCTCAGGCTGACAGGAAGCTCCAGGTACAAGGGGAGCTGAGAAGTGGCTGATGAAACGAGCCCATGGGGTTGGAAGTTTCCTTAACTGCAAACTTCAATGGCAGACGTGAGAAAAAAATTATATTTGGCAAGGAGAGACATAGAATAGGACTGAGAAAGGTGTATTTTTATGAGGTTTGCCAAAATGAGTCCAAATATGAGCTTTTCAAATACTTAAATTCTCAATTTTGAAAGGCAGAGTCAATGGGAGAGTACAAATCCTGATTATTTTGAGACTTAGTACATTCTTCTGCCATTCCCCCACTGGCATTATGTAGTCAGAAGGAAGAGGTTTTGCAGATCACACTTTTTAAAAAGAATTAGCTACAATATAAAACTCTCACTAAATCAGACTAAACCTGATGACCTTTATTCTTTGCAGTAGGCTGTACTTTATATACATATGTATTTTCCTTATTAAAATAATCTGAAAGCACAACACTTGAATTCTACCTCTTATTCTTAATTCTGTCATTCTGGGACTCCAGGAGCTGGGAAGTTCAGAAAAGCTGGCTCCAGGTAAAGCCAAGGAGATGCTGCTGCCCTGGCAGAGTGAAAACCTGTGCAGGAGAGAGGCTGAGCCCAGCAGAGGAAAACAACACCCAGAAAAAAAACCCTCAGAAAAATGACTAAAACCTGGAACAGGAAATAATCTGCAGCTTTGGAGTCATAAAAAAATGCACTTAAAAAGTGAAGAGATTTTAGGTTTTCAGTAAATATTTTCCAAGAAACTAATCAAAAACTTTAAAGTCCTCCACAACAGATGGTTGTAGGAAATGAAACAAAGGAAATATTTCCAGGACACAATTTCCTCCTCAACTCATCCTAATGAGGCAACAATGACAATGAGGGGCTTTAGCAGCTTCCATGGTGTCCCCCCATCTCTCAATAAAATATTTCAGAGGTATTCCCCCTCCACTTGTCACTGCCACTGCCACATCCCTCTGCTGTCACCCCTCTCTGCAGCATCAATTTTTCATCAAGAACTCGTTTTTTTGTTTTTTTGTTTTTTTTTTTTTTATTAATTAGGCAAATTACTGTGTCAAATGATCTGATTTCACTGCATTTTATGTACATAAAATTTATTTACTTAGTGGCCTCTGGGCTCCATGCTGAGCTTGGAAAACGTACTTTTCAAAATTATAAATAATTAACCAGAGCTCCTGCACCACTGGAAGTTGTTACTCCACTCTCTCATTTTAAATAGTCCAGGAATATTTGTTATAATGCATGTTTCATATAAATTGCCACTTAGAGGAAAATAAATGCTCGGAATGGTGACTGCCTGAAGTCATAAAGGCTTACACACAGCGAGGTGATTTTTATTAGAAACTGCATTTATGCTTTTCATTATTTAATAAATAATCATAAAAAGAACTCATTTCAAAATAGCAGCAGCCTCATGTGTCCAGCCACCTGCAGAGATGCACAGGAGGGAGCAACAGCAATAATTCCCAGGTTAAATCCCACTCCAGGACCAGGCTCAGGCAGATCCCCACACCAGTAACACACTGGGGAGGGCCTGAACTCCTGCCCAGATCTTCTCTTCATCACCCAGATGAGAAAATGAGAACTTGTTTGGACAAAGTGGGAGTTTTTTAAGAAAAAAAAATTGATTTTTTAAATTTATTTTTTAATTACCAAAAAGGCTGAAAGCTTGGACACCTCGATCCATGCTAAATTCAAAACCTCAGGTGTACCTGTCAATGAAATACAACTCCCTCAAAGAGATGAGGGAGGTTACAGGTGATGACAAATATTCATGGAGAAGAATTCTCAGCATAACACAGATACAAAACAGGCTGGAATTTTCCAAAGCCCAGGAATGGAGGAGTTGAAGGGTCAACAGAGATAAATCCTGATGGAGTCAGGAGGAAAGAAAACAACAAAGCTAGTGCAGGGACAAACAAACTTATTCCAGAGCAGCACACAGCATCCAGCCAAGGGAAAAATGGGAAAAAACAAGTCCTGGCACAGCAAACCCCCTTGGGAGGGATCACAGCACCCCAAATCTCCTCAGCAAGGTCTTCTGACATTCTTTTCCAGGTAAAGCAGCAGCAAACCCTTTTTGCCACAGATCCTTCTCACCTGGCCCATCTTTCCATAGGGCTCCCAGCAGCTCCAGCTCCATCCCCAGCCCAGGAAAGGTGTGGGAGCCACAGCCTCTGCTCCTGCTCCCACGTGAGGAGCTGTAACACCAGTGCAGAGCTGAGGGAAATTCCCTTCTCAGCCATGAAGGTCATTCCATCCCAAACTGGAAGGAAAGGCTGATTTCCCACCAGGATAATTAGTGAAGAAGAAGCTCCTGTACCTCCTTTGACCCATCCATTTTTAGAGTTTTTAGTCAAACAGTCTACTGCAAACAAGTTTGGGGACTCTCGAACAAAACCAGGTGGTAAAAGTAAAAAAGCCACCCAAACTCAGGGTACTGCTGCCTGTTTTCTGGTGTGAGATATTCCTGCCCCAATGTTCCAAATAAATGGTGAAGAACATGATGCAACCCCCGGGCCGGGGAGGATATGAGGCATAGAAGTACAAACTCTACCCAAAAAAATTGAAATGCAAAAAGCGGTGTTTTTTTTACAGAAATGCCCATTTCTACATCCAGGGCATAGGGTGGGTTTAGCCACATCATGTTGGGTAAATCAACACCCAAGTCTTGCTAAATGAGGCTTAGAAATCTGCAGAGCTCTGGCATTTCAGCAGAGGGAGGCTGCTAGTGTTTCCCTGGGGGGCACTGAGGGACTCCTCTGCATTCCCAGCTGATTAGCAGATGCTGAAGTGGAAAAGTGATGACATTTCCTTGTGAGACTAAAGAACAGAGTGAAATGTTTGAGCATTAGAAGGAATTTTCTGCCCTCAAAACAAGTCTAATAATGACAGCTTTGTCTCAAAAGCAAAATATCAAATATTTTCAAAATGATACATAATTACCCAGAGCTCCTGTGCCAGTGGAAGTTGTTACTTCACTCTCATTTAAAATAGTCCAGGAATATTTTTTAATGCGTGTTTCATATAAATTGCCTCTTAGAGGAAAATAAATCCCATATTTTATCCTTAAACTCCTGTGAGATCTGCTCCCACACACCTGCTGGTGGCAGCAGCAGCTTTATTCTCACTCCAGTGAAGCACATGATTGTAGGACTTTCTCCTCCCCATTCTGCTATTGAGAAAAGTGTAAATCTCATTATTCCAGGATATGAATTATAATAAAACCTTCTTGGGATGCCCTTGATGCCTCCCTGGAAGGTGAATGCCTGTTAGCACAAGCCTGCATTCCCACTGAGACTATTCAATTCTTGCAGATGAAGAATGAATTTTAAAAGTCCTGAAGCCTTTCTGGCGAAGTGAAGCAGCTAAAAACATGTGGCAAAAAAAGGAGAATTCCCTTCACTGAAATATAATGAAATACACTCAGAACAGCACAGAATATTTCAATGAAATACACTCAGAACAGCACAGAAGCCACACCAACATCAAGGGTGATGCTCAACACACTCGGACATCAACTGGATCTTTCAGATCCTTGTTAAATACATTAAAATGGATTTTTTTGAGCAGTATCAGCTGCCATGGATTTGTCTGCTGTCTTTTAATGAGTCCTCAGTTTGGCTGTCCCAGGTATCAGGAGGGTGAATTTGTGTTCACTTGCAGAACCTTCCCCATGGACAGACAGAGTAGAATTAATCCTAAAACAGAGTAATGGTGATGGGGAGAGGGGAGGGAACCAAGGGGTCTCCTTGGCAAACAAACCCCATTTGCTAAATTCCTATAAAATGAATGCAAACAGATTCCAGACTTTATGCACAAGTGTAGTTTTCCCTAAAAGACAACCAAAAAAAGGTATTATTTGGTTTGTATTTATTTATAAGATTACCAATATTCTGGTGATCTTCAGTGGAGTAGAACTGTGTGTGCTGGGAGGTTTTGTGCTGGTAACAGGGAGAATAAAGCCTGTGAGAGGTGCTAACAATATATGGGGTGATAATAGTTTGGTCCAGGAGAGGATCACATGGAATCAATGAGGAATTTGAATTCAGGCTGTTTGCGGGTCAGCTTCATCTTGCTTTGGTGTCATATCTAGACAGCTGATGATCCATGGCAGCCAAAAATTCCAGGGAAAGCCAAGGACAGCCCAATATTGGTGAGAAACAAACAAACAAAAAACCAACCCACATGTCACAGCCTAGAGAGGGCAGTGAGCCACAATTAAATCAGATTGCCAGCAAATAAACAGTGTCAAGTGATAAAAGAATCAAACAAAACCCCCAAATCAAACCAAAGAAACTTGCTGATTGCAGCCAAGGCTTTTGAAGATTACATCAAGTCAAACTTTTATTAGCAAAGTTGTATTTCATGTAAAATGAAAATATCTTTTCAAACCGTACGTGCACATCTGCGTGGTACAAACAGCAACTACAGTACAACACGTTTCTCTAAACTTTAATCAATGCACACTAACATTTAGCTCCCAAAAAAAGTAACATTTGTCATGGTGACACCACATTTGCTTTGATCTTTTTCTCATGAAATTACAAAGTCTCTTGTTTAAAGTCAGAACCATAATAATAAAAAAATGAACAGACAGAATGCTTTGGCTCAAACCCCCCCGAGGGGCTCCTGCCTGAAAACAGAACAAATCAGTGCAGATCACTTGAGATTTGACATGAGAGATCCAGAGCTGCAATGTAAACATGTCCTGCTACTCCAGTGTGGTTTGTACCTTTACTTCTTGTCATAAACACTGACAGAGTTGCAGCTGAGGGTGTGATCCATTGGCAAACAAAGGGAATTCTCCATGAAGAATTTCCTTTCTTTCTATCTGTTCTTACAGGTAAGGAAAATAACCTAAATACACTTCACATCTGCAAAATAATGGCTGTGAAAAATGATGCTGAGGTTTCCTCTCTAAAGCTCAAGGAGCAGTGAATATTATTCTAACTTTTCTTTACAAAATGTGGAATCGCTGTTTAAAAGCCCCACCTATTATTTTTTTCTTTTTCTTTTTAAACATAGAAAGATTGTGCTACTATTTGTTTTCATGTCAAAAAAAATATTGGTGTGAAAACTTTGATGAAAACCTCTCATTCACTGGATTGGAGCCACTCAGTCAATGGAAGCAGTCAGCAGGAAAAGAGCTACTCATTGGAATTTGTGTAACATGAGCACAGCAGAACAAATATCAATCATTCAATGATTTGCTAATTAGATCCATTTAAGATGTGAGTTACAATGAAGGGGTTTAAAATTTTTTTATACATGAACACATGATTTTATCCAGAGGGGGAAAAGTCATTTTCTGATTTGATTCCTAATTCTGTTCTTAAAGACCCAGCCCAGCAGGGCTTTGATGGCCAGGGCTGTATTTTTATCCTGCTGGAGTGCAGAGCCACGAGGGTTTCTGGAGACTGGATCCCCTAATTTTGCCAGAGAGAGAAGCTGGACTGCTCCTGCAAGTTCTTGATAATGTAATTACATTTTTATGTATATAAAAATTAGAGAAAAATTAATCCACACCAAATCAGTATTATGCTGCTCTGAGAATCCAAACAACTCCCTTGGGAGAAAGGACCGGGGGTTTATTTTACTTTTTTCCCCATGTTTCATGAAGAGATGATTTTATTTGTTTAATCTTATGCACGGTCAAGACTGCACAACTTTTTCAGCAAGACCCATCCTTCTCTTCTTCCAGAGGCTGCTTAAATCCCCAAACCTGGATCCGAGGGGCCGGGGAAGTACCTCCTCCCTGATGGTTGGAATTAAATCCTGCCTTGACTTGGATATCAAATCTCAAAGTGTCTTTTCCCCTCTCATATTTGTACTGAGGCAAAATGGGCCAGAACCAAATGGAACCCAAGCACAGCCATGGCATGGGATAATTAATAATTCCCTCTTCTGCTCCCATGGCTGAACTCCCTCCTCTCAGCAGGCAGGCTGGGATTCCCTGCTAGGTGTTAATTAATGAAATCACCACGGATTTCCAGCAGCTGACTTTAATAAACACTCCTGGCCAGAGAAAGGGGAAAAAAAAAATCCAAAGAAGTCCCAAACAAGCCAACACAAAGATTTAATACTCAATGCAGTGTTTCAGAATAGGGTGTGATTTCTGGGGCTGGCCTGGACAGGGGCAGAAGTTGGACTTTGGTGACCTTGTGGATCCCTTCCAGCTCAGGGAGTCCCTTGAACTGCAGTGCAGTTGGTGACACTTTTATTGAGCCACATGGTCACACTTCTTCTCACCTGTCACAGATCCAGACAAAAACACAGCCCAGCTCCTCTCAATGACAAAAAATCCCCTCAGGAAAACCTCAGCTTGTTCTGTTAGTTTTGAAAAAAAATCTCTAAAAAACTATCACTATCCTGCGCTTTCCAAGGTACCTTTACAGCAGAAAAAAATCCCAGTGCAGAAGAAGAAGGAAAATAAATGATTGGAGGGGCAGAAAAAACAGCTCAGGTGAGTGAGATTTCCTGGGTGGAAAATAATATTCATTGGGCATATTCTTCAATACCCCTGTTCAAAAATCCAGGTTCCATTGCATATCTTTTCCTCCCTGTTTGATTTTTAGGTCCTGAAGCATCATGGAACACCAACATTCAGATTTAGGGCTGTGAATTAAGATCTGAGTGGAAAAAAGCAGTACCACCAGCACATCACAAACACCCCTTAGCAGCAGCAGAGCAAGAGCTGCACGGGGTCTTATCTCCATTATTGGATCATTTGACACTCACTAATATGGTCTGAAACTTAACAGAGAAATTTAACATTGTTTAACAGAGACATTTTCTGGGATGAGGGGTTTGGTTTATCTGCAGTGACCCACAGGAAAATGTGATGGGTGTGTGGAGCCCTCCCCAGCCCAAAGTGAGGAGTTGGGGGAGACCATCCCAATTTTATTTGCTAATTTTCCAAGACCTTTGATCACCACAGATGATTCCCAAAGGAAATACATTAAAAGCAGCCCAAAGCAAGCAGCAGATTGTCACAAGCCTAATCAGTTCTTAGATTTTATCTGGTTTGGGCTGCAGCAGACACGAGTCAGCAGATAAAGATGCTGCTGGGAAATGTCTCTGTTGATGAGATGCCAATTTTCACATTTCTCTAATTGTGCACTCCTTTCTTTGGAAAAATACTCTTTTTTGCCCCCAAAATTAAAAGGTTTTAGGACTTTTTTTTTTTTTTTTTGATTGAGTGAAATATAGAAAATAGAACTTTTTATAAATAATAAAAAAGGGAATAATTTGGGTCACTGTTATGGGATAATTTTTGATTGAGGGCAGATTTCCACTCACCATTTTATACTCACAGGCACAGCCTGAATTGGGTTTTTGGGGTGGCTGTTTGAAGTTTGCTTTTCCCAAATAGAGGTTATATAAAAAGCCCTTAAAAACTCTGATTAAAAACTCAAAAAGAGGCACAGATAAGGAGAAGCTTGAGCACCAATGACTTCCAGAAACTGCCAAGATCCTGGGGGGAGCAGTGTGGGATCCACAGCCTTTCCACTGGGAAAAATCTGCATTTCCCTGGGCTTAATTGTAGCCCTTGCTGGAAACTCAGAACCACGAGAGTAATTCTTTCTTCCTCTCTTTCTTCCATTGAAATCATGGAGGGGCCATTTGGGGATATTTGCCTAATTGCTATCAGGATGCCAAACAGCTTTTTAGGATTTATTCCTCCTGCAGGAACTACTGAAAAGCTTTTATAATGGGGTGACAGAAGAAATGAAACCACGTTGATGCTCTACTCAAACAAGCAGATTCAAAAATACAAATGCTATTAAAAAGAGATTCAGGAGATTGCAATACAAAAAGACCAAAAAAATGTGCTGTACAGCTCGGCTGAGTTAGTGTTGGAGAGGCAAAGAACCAGGTTTAAACCAGCATTCAGTCAACAAAATAGGAAAACAAACTCTACCATAATATTTTCTCTTTGCTTTTGTTTTTGTTTATTTAACAGTGAAAAGAAATGAACTCTTGAAAGTCAGGTAGGTCTAGTTTAGGTGATGCTTGAATGGTGTGAGTTTTGGATGATTCCTAGACACACAGCTCCTTCTGAAAACTAATTTTGCTGGTCCAAACCCATATTGAGAAGCAATTCTACTCATTCCTACACAGCTATACAGACCCATGCTAGCAACATGTCTCAGTTCAAAATAAAACCAGGCTGCTCTGGACTTGTGTCAATATTAATATCATATGTACAACATCTCCATGAAATGTTGGCTAGCTCACAAATATACAGATATGAGACAGACACCAAAGGAGTTTGCTCAGAAATGCAGCTTGCAGCTGGGAAAAATTAAAAATATTTCGAGTGATGGTGGATGGGAACCCTGTTTTGCCTTGCTACAGGAAAAGAGCTGCAGCTTAACTTGTTTAAGGAAATAGTGCCAGCTACTGGGCAGCAGCTTCACCCACACTCTCCTGTGGGTAAAGCTGCATTTCTAAGTATTGGTAATAGAAGTCAGCTGTAACCACTAACACAGTTTTTTTTTTTAATATCATACACAAAGGGGTTTAATTCTTTAGGAAAAAAATATACATTATAAAGAATATATTTCTCTGGTATTTTAAATTCTAATTTTCCTGGTTGTGTCACTTTTCAGAGTAACCTGTTTTTGTTGGTGCCATAACCTTGAGGTTATAACCAAGGCCGTGAAGGATTTTTACACATACACCTGTGACAACAACAGCCAGGTTGTACAGGGTGAAAAATACTACACAGAGAAACATATTCCAAGCCTAAGAAACACCTGGAGCAGCAGGTGAGGATACAGATGTACCACCCAGAAACTCTGGTTTGCTCAGACTCGTACATCGTGTAGAATAAAGACTTATTCTGTTTTATTGAAAAGAAAACACATAGAAATTAGGATGGAAACATCATCTTTTAGTGGCAGTGACTCGTTTTTTTTTTGTATTACCTGGATGTCAGGATTTTCCTGACTGGCTCAACTGGCACCCTGCTTCCGAGCACACGTGGTGACTGTGGAGAGCTAACCAGGATAAATATCACAATTAAACACCAATCATTTTAGGCGTGGAGAGGAAAAGTTGCCGTAGAACTCCCAGTGCTTTCCACTGATCCTTTTTCCTTAGATCCAGAATAAGCTCCAATAAATGAACCATCTTCATTGAACATGCCATGCTCCCCTTCTCCATAATCTACCAGACTATCAGCACTTCCAGTGGCTTTAATGTCCCCGTTAAGTGACTGGAGGCTGCCTTTCAGCGGCTTTTCATCGCTGTCACTACAAAATAAAGAGAGGCCTTTCCAAAAATCTGCCTTTCACTGGCAAGGAGGGAAACTGCTCTTGGTTTGGGAAGGGAGGATTGAGGGGCATGAGGGGATCTGACCTCTGAGTCCTGCCCTGGCACTCCTCACACAGGGGATGTCCACACACCTGAGCTCTCTCCCACAGGATTTTGTCATTATTCAACAAATTCATTGGTTAATGGGCGTTATTAACACCCATCCAGTAGGGTTTTTTTTTTTTCCCTTTTTGCCTTGGGCAGACAGAATGGACAGAAAGGGAAGGGAATGCTGGAAAGGATTGGAGGGGTCTGTTCCAGCCACCGGGGCTGATGTCAAGTCTTTGGAACTTCACAGAGAGACACTTTTCATTTTACAAAACACTGGACAACATTCAGGGCCTCTTTATTTCATTTTCCTTTTGAGGTGGGTGGATGAAGTGATGTCACACCAGTGGGTCACATCTCACTGTTTTGGGAGCATCTCTTTGAGTTTAAATGACCAATAAAGGTGCTTTCCTCCTTTTTTCCTGCTGTTATTTTATTTTACCAGAGTTTATCTCGCTGGAGTTTGCCTCTGCTGAAGGGGAGGAACTGGGAGAAACCAAAGCAGAAGCAACGTCTGAATCTGCAGTCTCTGCTCAGTAAAAATTCCAGGGAAAAGAGAAAGAACTGGGGAAAACCAGAGCAGAACGAATGTCTGCATCTGCAGTCTCTGCTCAGCAAAAATTCCATGAAAAAGGACAGGCCCACCACCAAAATTCTGGGAAAAAAATGGGAATTTTGCTGGCCATTCCTCCTAATGGCACCAGAGAAGAGGAACAAGAAGAGTCTGAACAGGGCACTTGGGGGGACTGGGAAAACATTAAAGGATTATATAAAAAAACCCCCTGAATTAGGCCTCTGGAATGGGGACATCATTAGTCAAGTACAGCCCTTGCTGTTAATGTAAACTCAGTGCCAAATATTTGGCAATTTGATCTAAGGAAGGACAGAGAAATGAACCTGAGCTTCATATCTTCAGGATGGACTCAATGTGTGCATAAACAACACAGGAAAAAAAATTGTGTACTTTTCTGCACAGGGTATTTGTCCTCAGAAAAAAGACAAGTTTGGATTTCAAGGGAAAAGGAGGGGGTCAAAGTTATTAACCTCAGGGCTTTCTTACCTTTCTAAATATTTGTCCCATTAGAAAGCATTAAAAATTAAATAAAGATGAAATTATGCAGAAAAAAAAAAGCCCTACTCCAGTACAAATAATGTAGTATATATAAGTGGGATTTCAACAGCAATTTTATGCCCTTAAGGGCAGCAACACCAGTTTTCCAGCATGGTTCTTATAATTATGTATTTTCCTTCGTATCACAATCAGATATTGCTAGAAGTTTTAGTTATTTTAAAGCAGTCAAAGTGGTTATTTCAATTCTCCTACAGGGATTTCAGTAGAGAGATGTTTGTTTTTTGAATACTTTTTAGCATATTCCAAACTTTTCTTTGTTTTCTTCCCCAAAATGACCATTCCCCTTATTATATGATTTGGGTCTGACTTTCAAAAACCCACTGAAGATGTAGAATACAATCCTTTGACTTCAATGGGCTTTTCAGCAGCACCCCAAATTATCATATATATTTACATTATTCATACAATGCTAATTAAAAACAAAACAAAACAAAACAAAACAACAAAAAAGTGAAAAAAATAACCACCGGTACATCAACATTTCCTTATATCCCAGCTTGGATGGATTGAAATATACTGGATATACCTTTATATTCCTACTCTTATCCACTCCTATGAGGTTTGCTTTGAAAATGAAAAACAGCATTAATTGCATGCCATAAAAATGTCCCGAATAATGATGGCATTTGGAAACAAACAAAACCCCAAGAAACACAAAGGCTCGTGAAAGCAGGTCCTATTTACCTATATTCCCCAAAGATTTCATCTTTTATTGATTGAGCTTCGGGATCTGGATGCAAATCTTCTTTTTCTTTCACTGTGCAAATAAAATAAAGGACAGATCTCTGTGTTGTGTTCTGCCATGGATTTTTCTTTTCCCAAGGGCAATGGGAAAACCACCTGCAATCACCTCCAGCCTGGCCTGGAGCTGGCTGGACACAACCTGTGAGCTTCTAACAGTTTGGGACCATTCCCTAATTTATTATAAGCAATTATTTATAGAATCATGGAATGGTTTGGGTGGGAAGGGACCTTAAAGTCCAATCAGTGCCACCCCTGCCATGGGCAGGGACATTTCCCTGTCCAGCCTGGCACTGAATGTTTTCAGAGATGGAGCATCCACCACCTCTTTGGGAAACCAGATTTCTACTTCAATGCATGTGCCTAAATCCTTACTCACTGCTTGGAAAATAACAGAGCAAAATATTCCACTGCTGAGCTGCCTGTGGAAGTTCTGTCCACGCATCCAGCAGCAGTTCCCAGGTGGAAAGCGGGCAGGGAGTCCTACCAGCAAGGATCTTGCTGGATTAAATGCTGGAATATTCCAGGAGTGCTGGGAAGGGCCTTTGCAGGCTCTGTGACCAGCACACAGCACAGCTCCACTTACATTCATTAAAATCCCTTCCATGGATATTTATCAAAAGCTACAAACCCTAATTGGATGTTTGTGCTCGGGGCCTTACGGCCCCCAGAGAGAAACCTCTGAAGGATGTTAGCTATTAACATGTGGGCATGGGGAAAGGACAATATAAATCCATTTACCTGAATATTTGCCTCCTTTATTTCTTCTGACAAAGCAAATGGTTAGCAGCAGCAGGGTGAGCAAGGCGATGGCACACATCAGCCCGATGAACCAGCCCTGGGTGGAAATCCCCTCATAAATGCCAGCGTAGGCTTGGGGAGATGGGAGAGCAGGAAAAAGGGAGAAAATTAATCAGAGGGAAGGGGCAGCACCTCACAATAACACAAACACATCACGCTCCTCTCTGGATCTTGATGGAGTCAGTCTATCACTACTGATGGTGTTCAGCTTTGATGTGAGGCAGGAATGTGTCCAGAGTGTGACATTTGGGATTGGAGGGGAGCACGTGGGGGACAGGGGACAACACAGACACTTGGCAAGTTGGCTCTGAGAGAGCAGTTGACTCACAGGGTTAGCACCACACAGGAAAGCTGAGCACAGAGTTGTTAAGCCTCTCATGCAAAAGCAGATTTTGTGAAAGAGAGAGAGGTAAAAGTGTCCCCAAGTACATGCAAAACACCAAACTGGCCATTTTTGGGTTTTATCCCAGCTGCCCTCTCCCATTGCCCAGGTTTGTAAAGGTTTGGGATTGTTCCAGACTGTTGTACAGCACAGGGCTCAGCCATGAACATGGGATGTGTTTGTGCTGCCGTGGGATTCAACTGCAAGGGCCAAGCTCAGCCCCAGAACACTGATGAGTTTGGGGCACTCACACTGCACAGGATGGAACCTCCACATGGATTCACAGGGAAAAACAAACGGTCAGCACCTCGAGGGGCTGCGTGTCTCACCTCTCCCCCTGGTCTCAATTACATCTTCAAAAATGCTATTGTTATCCACCCAGTTCTTAGTCACTAGGCGGATTGTGTACTCAGTGCCAGGCTCAAGGGCCTCGCTGGGCTGAAACTTTGGGGTGGGCTTTACTGCGTCTGAAATCCTGCCGCTCCCTTTACCTACGGAATGCACACAGTCAAGGCACAGGGATTAATGGCATTCATGGACAAAAAGCCTAGGAAATGCACAGTTACAAATAACAGACAAATACAACACGGAGTTTTAAACATTTGGCATCAGGCAAATGATTTTCCAAAGCAGAAGAAAATACCCCCAAACATTCCCTCTGTTTGAGTTTTAATGTTCCGTCAGGTGAAATCAGCAGCAGACTGGAGTAATCCTGATGTTAAGGAAGGGGTTTGTACATCTCCCAGGATGAGAGTTAATATTGATGGGGGATTATGGATCTGTCTTAACTAACGCATGCTTAAAAAATTACAACTTACAAACGGGCTTGCTTTGTGTGGATAATCTGGGGTTTGATGCTTCTCCCATTGAACTGAGCTCAGCAGGGAAGCACAGACAGCTTGTTAGCTGGATATGGATCCTTATTTGTCTCCCAGAAAAAAAATTAACAGTGGGATTTGTACTTGCTTCTCTCCTGACAGTGATTTTCTGTGTCCTTTTAAATTCCACAATGCCTGCACAGAGCACTGGTTTAGAAACAACTCAATTTGCCTGTAAATGGATATTTAGGCATTTAAGTGTTGCTGATGAGCTTTAATATTTGCTTAGGAGAAGGTAAATTCCAGTAGTTCCAGTTATGAAATCTTGTTAGTTGCAAAACATCTCCTGCAACGCCATCTGCATTCAGATTGTGGGCATTAAATAAGATTTTTCAGAGCAGCTTTTGTGGAAAGCAGGAAAAAGGACATTCCAGCAGTTGACAATCACTGCCTGGACATGAACAGCCTGCTCATAAAATTCAGAACTGTGTGTGACATGGAGGGATCTCTTACAACACGGGAGTGTCCCTATCCTCGATGGCAGGAGAGAAATTTGGGGGGGCTGCACTTAATAAAAATAATTCTTGAATTGTTCTCAGTTGCCTGATTCGCCTGTTTTGTCCAAAACCATCTAAACTAAGGCTTGAGCACAAAGTATAATCTGAAAACTACTCGGCCAATTAGCACTGACAGGGCTATTAATGCTCATTAATACTTCAACTAGTAAATAAGCAATGCAAGAAGCTGCTGGAGATTAAGGCTGAGTTGACAGCTGAAGGGAAAAAAGAAAAAAAGATTAAGATAAATCCAAGCACAGTGAAAGTAGCAGTTCAGGGTAAGTTTTTCAAGGCAACTCTCCATGTATTACAATAAGCAGTTAAATGAGCAGACCACTGGGACCCAGAGAGAACACATCCAGCTGAAACACTGCTGATACTGGGACATAACTCATTAGCATAAATTAATCCATCTATCAGTGATTTTTGCTAAATGAAGTGCGTGAAACCCAGCTATAGTTTTTAATCAAACCACAAATTAAGCAACAAGATAGCACAGGTACATTTTAATTACGTGCTCTAAAATCAAGGCATCACAAAAATGGGAATATTAGCCATAAAGGAACAGGAATGAACATGAACCTTCAACCCAGTGTCTGTGAAATACCACGAAACACTTGTGCATGGCATGATAACTGCATGATCCAAAGTGTTCACACCACCAGCTCCTAAGGAAGAATTTCTCCTGAATTCCTGGGAAGGAAATCCTAAACCTTGAGTTCCTGGCAGGTGGTTTGTGGTGCATATTCTTAAACTAACTTTACCAGTCCCTCTCTGCCCTTTATTTATTCCCAGTTTGTGGCAGCCTCTTTTTGAACCATCAGCTCTTCAGAGAAGCAGAAAGAGAGAAGTGAAATGTCTGAAAAATTCCCTTTTTCTGTCCACTCGTTGCTCAGCTCTGTCTGGTGCTGCAGCTGGCACATGGAGCAGCTCAGGGCTGGGATGGACACCAAGGGATGAGGATGAGCCCAGCCTAACCTGGCACTGAGGATTTACCAACAGCTCTCCATTCATCATCTCCTATACCCAAAAATACTCTTTTTTTTTTCCCTTTAAAACTCAGAACAGGTGTCATTAAAATCATCTTCACGCTAATGGGGACGGGTTTGGTGGCTGGAATAGAAAAAAGCAGTGTGGCCTCCTGAAAAATAAAAGCAAAGATACACAGATAAAGCAAAGCTCCACATTCTGGAAGGCCAGGAACATCCTGAAAGCTGCAGGAATTAGCTGCAGAAAATTGAAAGCAGTTGGGTTGGGGTTTTAATCTCCAATAAGGGAGAAAAAGCATTAGTAATAAAGGCATCTCACCAGCACTTCTCATCTTCCTCCACTATTTATCAGCCACACCATGGGACTTGCATGAACATTAAACACTGAACTGCAATTTTACAATATTCCTACCGGGCTCCAAGATTTATGAGGAGAACAGAACACACATTTTTTATAGAAGCTTATGGTTTAAAGGGAAAAACAATAGAAACCACCCCCAAAGATTTTCCAGGAGTGTTCTCCAAAAGTTAGCACATCTGTTATAAAATATACTCATATAAAAAAAACAACAAACAACCTGGTAGTCTGAGAGCTAAATACTAATTGTGGGCAGCATCTTAATTTATAACCATACCTGTCTAAATACATCTGCTGCGATAAATGCAAAGTTGAACTTCCATTCATTTTCCCCTGCTGCCTGGCCATTAAAAATGTATAAATATGCAGCACAAATATCCTTCATTTTCAAGGCTTCTCAGTGCAGGAGGTAATTTATGTTAAATTTGGATTATTTTAGACTGCAGAAATTAGCAAACCTGTTGTATGGAAAGTTTATTGAGAAAAATTTATAGGTGAGGTGATAATCAAGAAATTTTCACCGATTTCATTAGATTTTCTTGATTGTGGGCAAATAGGGTTCGCTGCTAACAACACCAGTGGTTGCATATAAAAAAGGTATTTTATTATCATTTTTCCACTGTGCCCATGGCAAAAAGAGAGCTAAACCCACATGTCTTGTTCCAAGTGGTTACTCTGGTCCTGAAGGATAGGACCCTCTCCCCAAGATTTTTCAAAAGCCTTTGGGAATCATGTGCCAAAAGCCACTGGAATTCAGTGAAACTGGTGAACTTTTATTTCCTGGTTTCTCTGGAGAATAAACCTACAACTGTGTGGCTTCTTGTGGATGAATTTCTCATTAACGCTTGGATTTCTGGCACACAATGACAATTCTCAACACGTAATATGTGTTTGGTAATCCCCCAGCAACACTGGTGACAAGATGAAAAGGCGCTTTGTGTTCAAGAAGGGCTGCTGCATTAAATTCATCTTTTCACTTCTGGAGGAACGTCATTTTGTGTTATGTTTCTGAGGGCTAATAATCATGGGGAAATTGACATTTTCAAAGGGAAAATTAATTAGTTTGGAGGTCATTTAAGACACACTGCCTGAAAATATGAAGACAGAGATTATAGTCATTTTCTAAGGACAGCTTCTTCTGTGGAGTGAAACCAAGATGCAACCACAGAAATTAAGCTATTACTTATTTTGCAGTGCAATCTAAATTCCCTCTTGCTCCAGTTCAAGAATTATTTTCTCAAGAAATGATAAAGATCTTAGGTTGCCTATCAGGGTATCATATCTGAGTTATTTTCCCTGTACAGATTTGTTTTCAGTGGTGCTACACAAATCTTCACACATATTAAATAAGGAAATTCTTTTTTCTTTGTAATTCCAGACAACAGTAGCAGGGATAACTGCAAATAAATTAAAGAAACAGTAGTGATGGGGAGCAAGTAAAAAAAAAAAAACAAACTGTGAATGAATCCTGAGCTGCCACCTCAACATCTCCACTTTCCTGGCAGATTGCATTGTGAAATTCTGAGTACCCATGGCAAAGGCTGAATTGCAGCAGTGGAAGTTTCCAAAGCCTTAAAATGAACACTGATAGCTTTATGGGTTTATTATTAAACTGGAACAGAGTGGTTATAGAATCATTGAATCAACCCCCAAAGAAACGTGGAGTGCTCCATCATCGAGTTTCATTTCAGAGGGCACCACATTTTATATCTGTCATTTACGTGGGTCATTTGAAATGATAAACTTTGACTCCTGAAATCACTGCCCTCCTTCAAAAAGAGAGATTGTTTTAATTTTGAGCAATTGCCTCGCTCCCCAAACCACAGCTTAAAACCCCAAGGAAGTCACTGAAAAAAGTGATTTTTTTTTTTTTTTTTTGGACTATCATGTTTAGGTGAAAAATATCTGAGCAATTTAGCCAGCAAATAATGACCCAGAACTCTAATGGCATCTCAGTGACAGATGCAGTGCCCTAATTTAGGGTGGCTTGAGAAGCAGCAAGGTGCACACATAAATCACAGAACTGAACCCTTGCAGCTTTCATTAATTATACTACTCGAGCCTAAAAATATTTCCCAAGAATCAGGTGTTGGCACTGCTGAAACAGAGTTTAGGAAAATAGAGAATGAGAACAAAATGTATGTCAACATCTCTAAACTCTGACGAGGTTATTTCAAGGAGTCAAAACACATTATTGTGGTTGCCCATTGAAGGCTAGAAAAGGCAACTAATGAGGGAAAATGGGGTATTTTTATCTTGGACAAAAAAAAAAAAAAAGAATTTTTTCTTTTTTTAATGAGGAATAAATTTTAAATCATGGTGATTAATCATTGCTATCAGGTGAGTACCTGTATCCTACAGTGAGACTGGAGGCCAAAAAGAGTTGGAAGGAGTTTTACTACTTGGGAAAACAAATGACAGTTCCTGACTGGATCTGGGATGTGAAGGTTTAAAACACTTTTAAATCTGCTCTACCAGTAACTAAAAAGAATTCTGCAACTTAGAAATCCAACAGCACATGGGCCATTTTTCTATTTTACATCAACATTGCTGCAGAATGTTATCTTTGCTAAAAAAGATGCAGCCAGGACTCTTTTGCTTATCACATTCTCTTTCTCCTTCCCTGGGGTAAGTGCACAGCAATGTTTTCTGATTAATAGCAAGGAGCTGCTCCTCAGTACTGTGGAGTTCTCAGACTTGCTGAGCACAGTACATTTTATTTCATTTCAGCTGAAAGTGAAAGATGAGCTATCATAGAGTGCTTGGGATTTTCCTTTAAATCACAGAACATCAGTGTTTCAGCACAGGGTACAAGTGGCACACAAATGCTCACTCCTGGTCTCTGATAAAATAATCATAAATAATGGTGCAAATGCAGTAAACTTGATGTTTATCTGGATTTTCCATGTCAAACAGCTGACTTTAATGTTGCTGGCAGCCCCCCATCTTCATGCATGGGCAGAATTTGTTTCTATAATATTACTGAGAACAGATTATCTGCATCTTCAATTTTCTGTTCATTCCTGAATGCAATTCACTTATTCCAGCATGGCTTAAGGAGTTGATGGGTGGGAACAGAAACAGGATTGCACAGCAAAATGAAACAGATGAGCTCTGCTTCCCTGAAGATCACCATGGCCACATTAAAAAGTCCATTGACTGCTCTCATGGCAAGGAAAACAAACTTATTTCCCCTAATTACAAATGAAACGTCAAGCCTGGATTATCCCTGATGGATCTTTCTGTTACGAAGCAGAGTAATGCAGAGTCCCCAGGCAGGTGCAAAGGAGAGTTCTTGATTGCAAAACCAGGCTTTTATAATCAGTTAGACCATTATCAACTGCATTGCATTTTAACACAACAAACGTAATTCAACCAACCACCACGAACCACGATGGGAGCACCTCATGATTCTGTAACTTGTCTCCCTACCTCTAATTCAGCTGAGTCACTTTCCCAGACTCCTTTTCTACTTAGCTGTGGTAGCATGCCTGAGCCATGATTTTACAGGTATCAAGACCCTTATTTTGTAAGGTTTTACCCATATACATTTTTCTACTGAGTCACTTTCCCATAGCTCTTTTTTATTTAGCCAAAGTATGCCTGAACCATGATTTTACAAAGGTATCAAGGCATTTATTTTGTAAGGTTTTACCTATACACAACATTGTTCAGCTGAGTCACTTTCCCAGACTCCTTTTCTACTTAGCTGCGGTAGTAGACATGAGCCGTGACTTTACAAGGGAATCAAGGCCCTTATTTTTTAAGGTTTTATCTATACACAAGATTTTTCAGCTGAGTCGCCTTCCCATCGTTCTTTTTTTGTTTAGCCAAAGTAGCAGGCCTGAAACATGATTTTACCCAGGTATCAAGGCCCTTATTTAGTAAGGTTTTACCTATACACAACATTTTTCTGCAGAGTCACTTCCAGATTTTTTTTTTTATTTAGCCAAACTAGCAGCCTGAACCATAATTTTACAAAGGTACCAAGACCCTTATTTTGTAATGTTATTAACCATACACATTTTTCAGCTGAATCACTTTCCCAGACTCCTTTTCTACTCAACCAAAGCAGCAGCCTGAGCTGTGTTTTTATCGTGACTCTTATTCTGTAACTTTTCCCCCACGCGCGGCGTTTTCCCGCGACTCCCAGAGCTCCAAACGGGATTCTCTGAACTTACTGCCTTGGGCCAGCGTCAGCCCCTCCTCGGTGGCCGCCTTCCCGCAGCCCTTGGCCGTGCAGGCTTTGATGTAGAATTTGTACTTGGTGCTGGGGCTGAGCCCAGCCAGGTGCCAGCTCAGCGCCGAGCGGTTGGCCACGCTCACATCGCTCAGGGCGCCCACCTCGTGCGTCTCGTTGACTGCAAGGGAAGAACACCTCGGTCAGAGCCATGGAAATGCATCCTGAGCATCCCCAGGAGGGGGCACGCAGCAGGCAGAGAGGAGGAGGAGGGTTGGGTGAGTGGATGTGCCCTCCCCGCTGGGGTTAAATGGGATTTGTGTCCTCCGTGCGTGGCTTGGTGGGCTAGTGCTGCTCTTGGGAAGCTCACTGGTTGCACAGGTGCGTGGTCTGAGGGGGAGTCTCGGAATTATAAAAAAATATTGATTTTTGTTTCTCTTCTCTGGCCGGCTGTTTTTCTTCTGTTTCCTGAGAATGTATACAGTTTTGTTTTCCCCAGCCAGAGATCTTGAAAGAAAGGCTGCAAGGCGTTCTTCTTATGTTTTCTCTTCATAGTTTATTATTTCTTATCATTACATTCTGTTCCTGACCTGCAGAGCTCTTCATTGCAGGTCAGTTCAAGGCACGAAACTCTAAAGCCCCAAATGCCCAATTCCTAATGCCAAATGCTCACTATGAAATGCCCCCCCTCAGGGTGGTGCGGATATTTGTATTGCAAACCACATAATCAGTATTTATAATTCTAGTCCAATAACTATTATCTTTGTTAGAAGGTTACACTCTATTCTAAGCCAACTATAATGTGCCACCTCACAGCAGAAGATGGAGGCAAGGAAGAAGGAAGAAACCCAAAAGCCATGTGCTTCCTCCATCTTGTCTTCACCTGCTTACCATCCTAAAAAACCCCAGATATCTAAAATTTTCACCCTGTGATAAAACTACACACTATTCTACTATTTAATACACACTCTTGAAAACTCTGCTTCATTTCAGAGCCTAAAAGCCCTTTTTCCATGAACCAAGGTTAAAAACACTGTCAGAAATTCTAAAATCTCTCAAACATGCAAAGAAACATTTCTCACAATTCCAGACTCCGACAGGGGAAGTAAGAATGACTGTCTCCAAGATCATGAAATATCAATTAATTGCTCCTTGCTTTGCTTCCAAGCAGCTGCAAACTTTTCCTGGCAGCTTAGAGGGTGGTTGGTGCACTGTGAGCTGCTCTGGCTCCTCAGAGCTGGCAGCTGAAGGAAGGGATGTGAGAAAATCGAGAGAGGATCTCATAAATATCCAGAAATATCTGAAGGGAGGTGTCAAAGGATGGACCAGGCTGTGCTTGGTGGTGCCCAGCAAGGGGCAGGGACTGATGCCCAGGAAGTTCCACCTGGACACGAGGAAGAACTTCCCTGTGCAGTGACAGAGCACCAGGACAGAGACCAGGGAGGGTGTGGAGTGTCCTTCACAGGGGATATTCCAGAGCCATCTGGACACACTCCTGTGCTGTGGGATGACTGAGATGACTCTGTGGTCCCTTCCAAACTGAACCAGTCTGGGACTCTGTAAATAGATCCACTCTCTGCCCATAATCAGCAAAACCAGAAGGGTTTTGGGAAGATCCAGACACCAGCCTGTTGGCAAAGGCATCTGAGCAGTTCTGCTGTCAGCAGAAAGAAATATAAAGTGGGTTTTGCTGTTGTTTTGGGTTTTTTTATTATTATTATTTTTTATAAATAGGTCACAGACTCATCCTTTTCCACTCTCAAAGAAAGTACAAAATACACTGAATTATCACCACACAAATGGTGTTGTGGCAGTCTGGGCTAAGTACTGGGTCTTGCCTGAGGTTGTCTTTGTTTATCATTTATTTCCTAGGCAAGAAAGAAAGAAATCCCCTGGTATTTGGTTGTTTTCAGTGTGATTACTCAACACCATATCTCAGGTGGTTCTTTGTGTTTCTGCTGAGGCACCTTAGGGGGGAGAAGGTCCCTGACATAATGTGCAGATCCACATTAATGTGGCTTCACAGAACGCTCTCATCACAATTCACTTTGTATTAAATGAGTTTCACTCCAGTAAAATGCACCTATAATTTATGGGTCTTTTTAGCCACTACATTGAGTGCAATTTTCCAATATGAAATAATTGAATCAGCCCATAAATGTGGGACAGGGAATGGCATCAGTGGGAGCTTCCATGGGAAGAAGTGCATGGAAGACTTGCAGCTCTGGGGGCTGACTGCAGCCTTTCCTCTGGCAGCCCTCTGTGAACATCAAACCTGGGAGTTTTCCTTAACTAATCCTGCTTCAGTTCTGAGCTCAAAGCAAAGGAGGCACGTACTTATCTGGTACTGCAGGATGTAGCCAGTGAGGTGGCCATTGGCTTTCTTGGGAAGTCCCCAGGACAGAGTGACTGAGTCCTTGTCAAAGTTCAGGATCCTGAGAAAACGTGGTTGTTCAGGGACTGGAAAACACAGGGAGAGTGAGAAGTGGAGGAGAGTGAATAGAGAAGTCAGAGGAGAGTGAACAGGTCTGTCCCTACAAAATCTTGTTAAATGAAGATATAATTTAACTCAACACCCACAGCTCCCCTTTCAAGCGAAGGGTTCTACGAATAATGGAGTTTTTTACTATCACCTTAAATAAGGAAATCAACTCACCTTGTCCCAAGGACAATTTCATTTATGCACCTCCATCCCATATTTTCCTCTGGTCTTACCTCCTTCTGGAGTTTCAAACACCACGGGGGAGCTCTCAGGGCCATCTCCTCTGGAGTTGAAAGCCAAAACTGTCAGGTGGAATTCACTGAAGGGCTCCAGGCCAGGAATCATCCCATAGTTCCTGTCTCCTACAAATGTCAGGAAGTGTTTCTCTGGGTGATGCCTCTTTCCATCCAGCATACTTTTTGTTTTCCACCAGCTGACCTGCGAGGAGATTGGGATTTCTATAACAAATTATATTGTATGGGGATGGGCATGATCATGATCTCTCTCACCCTCCCAAAAATGAGAGATTGCAATATGGGACTCATTTATTAATTTATTCAACTTTATACAAATATTCACAGAGAAATTTTTAACCTTGTAGCCTCTTAAGTGTCCACGAACTCTGTCCCTTGGTATCCCAAACCAGAAGACTTTGACCAGGGTGCTGTTCACAACCTCCACTGACACGCCCGAAGGAGCAGCATCTGGAACTGTAAAAACAAAAGTCTCAGGTGTTAAAATCTCTTCCAAGAGCCCAGGTTCCCACTGTTCACAGCTCCAGGGCTTGGCTTGCCGGCTCCAGCTGTGCCACTTCATGCAGTCTCACTGCAGGCAAGCAAAAAGCCATTCCACCTGCATCCAGTGGGTGGAATGGGCCAATAAACATTATTTTTCCATATTTTTCTGCTGAGGGTTGGGATATATGTGCACTGGGACACATGAATTTCTACACCAGTATTTATGATTTCCTGTTTCAAGCAATGCTTACAACAGCGAGAAGAATAAAAAAAATGATTAACACGGCACTCAAGAAGGCAATCATAAAGGGGTTTTTTATAATCAATTTCATTTTACAACTAAGCTCATTAAACAGTAGGATTTTAATCACTGCATAACACAGAGAGCTATTACAGTGCCTGAAAAAAAGGTGGCCTTGATCCATTGACAAGTGAATTGCAAGGAAGATTTTCCACTGGTAGATGTAAAATTAGACTCATCACAGAGAGACAAAGAAAATAAGCATGCTGTAGAGTTTCTTTCTCTTTGTCCTCGTTATTCACCATCTCTTCTGCATCACCAGACCTTCCTGTTCCCACCTCCAGATGAGCAGTGGGGATCCTCCTGTCTGACCACACCGAGTCTGTTTCCAGCACTGGAACTCCACCTGGGAGCCCTGGAAAGCCATGGGGCAGAAACCCAGGCTGGAGAAAATGACACAATCTTCAGGGACTCACGGACAAGGTAACACCAGCACACGTGGGAACATGGCATTGTCTGTAAATTCACTCAAACACCCAGTGCCTGCGGGTTTGTCCCTAATTGTCAGAGTATTTAACCTCTGACAGCGTTAAACTGTTGGGTAAAGCCTCAGAGAAACCAAAGATTTTTTTTTTTTTCCTACCAAGTACAACACGACTGCTATGCTTCAGAGACTTCTCATGGGCTGTGGCCTTCAAACAAGTACCCAGACTAAGCCAACAACTGAGATTAATGAGAGCACAAGTGACCTTTCCAAAAAAAACCCTCCCACTCCAGCAGGCTGGCATCCAGGCACCCAGCAGGGGTCATGTCCATGCCTCATGGAGCCCATCAGGCTGAGTGCTGGCATTCCAGCAGCTTTGGGCTGCCTAATCCATCACTCCACACCGGAGCGTTCTGCAGCACAAGAAACCCACATTTTCACCCTGCCACTCACCATCCTCTCCTGAATATCCAATGGTGACGTTTGGTTCCGGGCCAGATCCTAAATTATTCACTGCCTGGACTTTGATCTCGTAGGGCACGAAGGTGGGCACGTTCCTCACCCTCAGGAAGTGTTTCTTCACCACCTCCTCATTCCAGTCAGTCTCCACACCCCGCTGCCTCCAGCTGACTTTGTACTCCAGCCCCGGCCCATTCCTCTCCACGGGCTTCAGCGGCTGGGGAAAAATTAAAAAGAGATTTGCTGCCTTTGTTGTAATCACAAAACAGCAGCCGAGAGGAGGGGGGGATCATTTTGAATATAATTGATAATTTTATCAATAATAATTAATATTTTTTGTGAAGTTTAATAAGTCCAAGTGCCAGTCCTGCATTTTGGCCACAATAACCCCTGCAGTGTTACAGGTTGGGGTCGGTGTGGCTGGACACAAAGGGACCTGGGGGTGCTGGGTGACAGCTGGCTGAACATGAGCCAGCTCTGTGCCCTGGGGGCCAAGAAGGCCAATGGCCCCTGGCCTGGATGAGGAATGGTGTGGCCAGCAGGAGCAGGGAGGTCATTCTGCCCCTGGACTGGGCACTGCTGAGGTCACACCTCAAGTGCTGTGTTCAGTTCTGGCCCCTCAGTTTGGGAAGGACATTGAGATGCTGGAGTGTGTCCCGAGGAGGGAATGAGGCTGGAGAGGGGCTGTGGACACAAACCCTGTGAGGAAGGGCTGAGGGAGCTGGGGGTGCTCAGCCTGGAGCAAAGGAGACTCCGGGCTGAGCTCAGCACTCTCTGCAGCTCCCTGCCAGGGGCTGTGCTCAGCGGGGTTGGGCTCTCTCTGCAGGCAGCACTGACACAAACAGAGGGCACAGCCCCAAACTGTGACAGGGGAAATATTGGCTGGATATCAGGAAAAAGTTTTTCACAGAAAGAGTGATCAAGCACTGGAATGTTCTGCCTGGGGAGGTGGTGGAATCACCATCCCTGGATGTGTTTAAAACCAGCCTGGATGTGGCACTGGGTGCCAGGGTTTAGTTGGGGTGTTGGGGCTGGGTTGGACTCGATGATCTTGAAGATCTCTTCCAACCTGGGGATCCTGTGATTCTGTGAATTTGGAACATGCATTACAACACTGGGAGAGAAAAGGGGCAAAACTCCCAAGCTTTGACTTTTTGCTGTCATTTTAATTCGAAGATGATTGGAAAAACAACATGACTTCAAGAGAAAAGAGGGTGAAAGGCTTGGATTAAAATCCAGATTAATTCCTAGGAGCCATATTTCTTCTTCCTACACACATCAGGTTTTGTTTTGCCACAGGTTTTCCTGTGTGAGGTAAACCCAGACGCCTTCAGCACAACTGAATTGCACAGTTTGGCATGAGGCTGTGTGTGCCTTTTAGCAGAGATGAAATTTGCATTTTATCTCAGAATTTTATGTAGCACGGCAAGTTGGGTCATTAAAATTTAGATTTGTTCTAACTACACACCAAATGCTTGAAATTACGCCTGGACATTTAATGTGCAACTGCTGGGCCACTCTGCTTTTACCAATCAGCTGAAGAATTCATCCCAGCAAGGTTTCCAGCTAATTAACAGGAATTTATAAAATATTAGGAGATGCATAGTAATAGCTTGCCGTGAGACATCCTCAAGTTGAGTTTATTTCTCTGAAAATGCGCCACTTTAATTGAGAAAGTTAAATAATCACCTACCCTACAAAAAAAAAAAAGCTACACCCTGAAAAAGCTGTGGGTAATTGCACCATATAGGCTGCTTTCAGTAATTTTTAAGTATAGAAAAATATGAAATATATGATAGCTGGTTTGTATCCAAGAGGTCTGACAGGAAGTAGCATCAAATACCAGTAGGAAGTGATTCCCTTTTGATGGTCCTCATGCACAGGGAGACCTAAATTTTGGGGATCTGCAAAAATTCCCACTGATGTGCTCTGCTGTGAGGACCTTGTGGCAAAGGAATTGGGAGATTGGACAGCTTTCTCACAGGCACCACCTCCACAGCAAAGCTCCCAGGGAACGGGATTTGCAAGAGAAGCTGGAGAAGTAAAAAATTCCTCCTAAAAAAAATGATTTCTTGTATTGAGTTAAACTGCAGCACTACTTGACTCTTATTTTGTTCTCCCTTAAAACTGCAAATCCTTGGCTGAAAATCCCAGTCACTAAAGCTCAGCTGGTCTCATAATCCAAAATAGGCAGATTAACATCATTCTTCAGCCTTTGTCTGTCAGAAATAGCATGTGCAGTGCCTAGCAGTTCCCCTGAGAAGCCATAAATAAATGAATATCCTGTTTCACAACATTTTAATGATTCAACAAAATTTAACCAAGCCTTTCCATCCCATTCTCTCCTTTCAGGCTCAGCTTTCACTTCCACTTTTGCCCTGTCTGAGCAGTGATTATGAAGTTCCTGGTGCTCAAAGATGTATTTGCCATCCCAGTAAACACATTGGGTACTGAAACTCTGTGTTTCATTGATTCATTAAAGTTGGAAAAGACCTCCAAGATCAAATCCAACCTTTTCTGAGAGGCAGAACTGTCTCCCCTCACCCTGGGCTAAAAATTTCAAGTCTGTGGATCTTGAGGGACATCTCCTTTTGGATGTAATTATACCCCAAACCATGACTTCCCACTGGGGAAACATTTGTTGTTCTTTGCTGGGAGCAGCAGATTGAGGAGTAAATCTCATGCAAATTGTGTGTAATTCCAGCCTCAACAAAAACCTGTTCCTTCCACAGTTGTGGATATTTGTGCTAAATAAAGCAGTACATAACTCAACTGCTGGCACAGAAGCTCGAGGCTTAAAACCCAGGAAATTTGAAGTCTGGAAACCATCCTCAAGACTTTTACATAATTCCTTTGATGCACATCACAGGCTTTGGAGGTTTATCCACATTCCTTTAGTTCTTGGTGTAAAAATTCAAGCTCACGTTCTCTTGGGCAAGGGATCTGTGGCATTTTTAAACTTCCAGTCTGGAAGGGCAGAAGCCATGAGCCACCCATCCCCTCCCTGGGCCTGGCTGGTAATTTTAATTGCAGAGCAGGGTAAGACCACAATTATTTGAAGCAGTTTCTTGCATACAAGAAGCAGAGAAGAGCAAATTCTGGTGAATTCTCACTATGCTTTACAGGAATTCTGTATTTTTTTTTAATATCCTGTGAAGTCAGACATAAAAGAAGAGTCTTTTGAAACCAAAATGATACTGGGGTTGAAAAATCAGAATGCATTTAAGTCAAATTCACCTTTCAGAAGAATAAAGGATCGTTCCTATAGGATTTGCTAATCTTGCCTTACCTCCCATTTCATCACCATTTCATTGGGTTCAGAAGCTTCAACTCGGATATTCTCTGGGTTTTTATCTGGAGCTGAAACCACACAGGTGACAAGGTTAATTTGCACATCCCATTTATTTGTATTTAGCATTTAAATGCCAAAAAAGGACGGGAAATTCCCCTGTTAGTGACAGACACTTAAACAAAAAACATTTGTGAGATGAATTGCTCAGATCAGCAAAGCTGATGGGACCTAAACACCTCGTTTATGCAGTTTGGATTCCTAAGTGTCCCTGTTGGTTGGAGCCACCAGCTAACATGGAACTGTGACTTTTGGATTTGAAAGCACCAGATGTGGGGGGATTCTGAGAAAAAAGATTTTTCTCCCTGTGGGTATAGCAAACAGAAGGTGCATCATTAGAGGTACACACAGCTGGAAACCTGAAGAAGGACCTGAAATTGGTGTAAATGGGGGAAAAAAAAAAAAGAGAGAAAATGCCAAGGAATGCAAATGCTGTGCTGAACAGTTGGCCTCTAAAATGACTTTCAGGGAGACAACATTTTCTGCCCCAATGAATGCTCTGTAGATGGAGATTTTTTGACAAGCTTAGTACTCCTGAAATGCTCCCTGTAAATCCAGCCCTTCAGTTTGTCTGCAAAAGGTGGAAAATAAGCAGAGTGGGGTGCTGGAGGTGTAGGAAAACCCAAAGCCCCCCTTTGGCATCCTTGCAAAATTTTATGCAGCACAGCAAATTGGATCATTAAAATTTAGATTTGTTCCAACTGCACATCAAATGCTCAAAACAGCACCTGGACATTTGATGTGCAACTTCTGGGCTGCTCTTTTTTACCAACCACTGAAGAATTCCTCCCAGCAGGGTTCCTATCTCATTAATATCTAAAATATCAGAATATGGCTTGTCACGAGACATCCTCTAGCTGATTCTACCTCTCTGAAAATGCACTGCTTTAGTGAATACAGTCAATTGAAATGGTCATCTGCCTCACCAAAATAAATGAGGGCTATTCCAGCCCACTGAACCAGCTGAGGATAATTCCCACCACAGGACCTGATTTAACAATCCCTGAGGCTGCCACTGAGCAGTGCAAGCGACCCTGATTCCTACACGCCCTCTGCAGCGTGGGAGGGCACAGATATTCCCAAAAAAGCACTGAAAATACCAATATTTAGAAAACCAGAGGCAGGTTTACCAGCTGGAGGGGTCGCATAGCGCAGGGATGGTTTGCTGGGCTGGCTCCTGCCCACGGCGTTGACGGACACCACACGGAACTGGTAATTCACGTATGGGGCCAGGGGCAGCAGGGCTGTGGTGTCATTCCCTGGCACTCTGCTGAGCTCCTGCCACCTCCCCGGCTCCCAGTGGTTCTCTTCAAACTCTATAATTGACTCTGGGCAGGAGAAAAGACAAAAAGCAAAGGAAAAAAAAAAGATAAGAAAAACAACTTGGCGTGAACAGCACGGGTGGAAATGAACATACAGCAAACGAACTGTCATAGTTAAAGTGAACTAAATCAGCAGGGTTTGTGTCCTGTGACATCCAGAATATGCCAGAATTCTGAACAGTCCTAAAAAAATCTGCTGAAAACCCCTTCCTACCATTAACAGGGCTGTTATGGCTCTCCCCAGCTTTCCAGGAGAGTCGAATGCTCCGGTTTTGGTTTTCCGAGAGCTGGAGGTCTTCTGGTGGGTCAGGAACATCTGAGAAATAAAGAAGAAGTGTCAGGAGCACAGCAAAGTGTTTCTGTTTGTCCTGGCATTTTCCAGAGGGTTGGAACAGCACAGTGAGTGAAGATGGTGGTGAAACACCTCCTGATTTTGAATGGACAGATTGTGCAAAGTGAGAATTGCTTTGAAAGATCACGAATCTTCTGGTGCTGAATTTCCCTTCTAAACACAAAATCCTTCTCGAGTTCATCTCCCTCTACCACGTTACTGTGCCTGCAGCAACAGAGTTTTCTTTCCAAATCTACCCCAAGGTCTGCTCAGGCATTAATGGGGATTGACACTGCTCTGGATTTCGTGTCAGCATCACTTGGATTTACCCTGGGACAAATCAGAGAGGGAGAAGGTGCCTCAGTCCTGGCAGTGCTTGAACCTGACCTTTGAGGGTGTGAGTGAAAGGAGAGCATTCATCATCCCAGCCATGGGGATCTGCATTCATGGGGAATTGGGAAATTCACTCAGCTAATGCTGTCCCAGCTAAACTTTGACTGACAATGTTATTTCTTACAGAAAAAACAGTGGCTTCCACCCCCATGACTGTGTTTGTAGTTGTGAAAAAAAAAAAGAAAAAGTCACTGTGTTTGTACTGATTTTTTTAAAATTACATAATTGAGTTTTTTTCTCAGGGTACATCAAGAAGTTAAAAAGTTTGTATTTGTTTTGTTTTTCTTTTCTTTGCATTTATTTCCCTATTTCTTTTGTACCTGGGAAAAAGTCAGGAAAGCACAGTTTAACCTACAGGCATGTTGCTGCTCTATCCTTGAAACACAGCTGGTTACAATTCAATATATTCATTTAAAGATGGTGATGGTGCATTTAAATATTCTCACCCCTCTTTCTGTTCATTAAACACATAACAAATACTTAGAATTATTCTAATTGAATGTTTATTTTACTCTTATTTGTCCCTAGTCTGACATCTCCATTCAGTTCTTCAGCTAGCCCAAAAATCCTTGATTGCAACAACCTGAAATTTTCACTTGGAAAATAACAGATGTAGTTAATTCACCAAGGCCTTTCTCATATACAGTAAACAAGGGAAAAGAACACAAAACTGGTTTTCTTCTGCAAAGCACCTTTTTAAAAAGGAATAAAGTGCTTTATGAAATTTTCATAAGTGAAGTAACGAATAGTCTACAAACATTTTGAATTATACAGCACTGAAGGACACAGCACCATAAATAATGTGCACAGCATCATCCTAATTTACTATTTACTGAAAAATATCACTCCTTTAAAGTGGAAAAACATCTTGAAGGGCAGATTTACTTATTTCTTGCCTCAATCACTGCCAGCAATAAACAAAAATGTAAAATGAAGCAAAAATAAATGTAATTAAAATGAGGCAAAGCTGTCAGAGAATCATAAAATCACAGAATGGTTTGGGTTGAAAGGAACCTTACAGATTATCTAACTCCATCCCTCTGCCATGGGCAGGGACACCTTCACCTAGACCAGGCTGGCCAAAATTGTGACCTCAAAGCAGAATTTTGGCTGCTGTCTTTGGGTGGAAGGGGTACACAGCATTCCACAAGTTCATCCTCTTAATCCCAAGTGCTCCTTCAGGGAGGGATGCAGGTTGTGAGGATGCTCTCACAATGCCAAACTGCACACCCAGGGGGTCAAGTCTCTTCTCTGCTCTTTGCCTCTGGACAATCATTCATGCCCAGATTAACAGATATAATTAATTCTTTTTAGGTGCTTAACTGGCACTGCTCTTCTGAGGAGCTGCACATCCAAATATCGACCTGATGGCCTTCAAAAAATGCTCCAATTCTTGTGCAAATCTTCAGTAAAGTGAAGGACTGGCCAAGGACTTCAAAGCAGCAGCAGAACCATTCTTAGTATGCTCTGGCAGCTCCTGCAGCCACTGAGCTGAGGCAAAAATGCTGCCTCATCTTACTGCACCAAAGACGGAAATAAATCGAATTTGTGTCAGCACCGCCGTTCCCAGAGATAAGGGACAGCACAGCTGAGCTTAAGGCTCAGTGAAATTGGGTTTCTGAGGCTCTGTGAAAAGAAGCAAAGATGCAGAATTGCTGCAGTGGCAATTCGTGCTGCAAGGAGCTGCTTGCACACCGGGAACATCAACCTTACCGAGAACGATCAGCTGCGCCTCGGCCTCGGTGGTGTCCAGGGCAGTGCTGGCCACACAGCTGTAAACTCCCTGATCCTCCAGGAGCACACTGGATATGAACAGGGTATCCCTGTCCAGAATTATCCTGCAGGGGAAAAAAAAAATTAAAAAAAAATTAGGCAATAAAGATGAGAAAAATATCTAAGATGAGTATGACGCACAGACGTCGTTCTCCGAAAAATTGTTCCTGAAAGAACTTGGCACGGGACATTTTCATGAAATAGCTGCACCCTGGGCCTGCTACATTAAAATGTAATTGTGGCTCTGCTCTACACTGTGCTGAGGACTGTTATTTGTATTTTGTGGCAATTTAGCCTCCGTAGCTGGAGGTTGGCCTGTCAATCCTGCTCTGAAAAGAAACACACTGAGATGCACTGGACGAGCGTCTGGGAAACTGGATTTTTGGCACATCATTAATGAGATAAATATATGGGGTTTATGGTGGAATTTTTGAGGGATTGAGGGAACCTGAGTATTCCTGAGACACTTGTGTCATGTCCAAAGCACCAGGGAGGCTGCCAAGAATCCAAGGCCATGGAATTTCCATGGCGCTGCCTCACCATCCTACAAGGGCTCAGCAGGATTTTCATCCTCTCCAGTATTTAGGAAACCATCTCTCTCCTGTGTTAATTAATAAAGATATCTGATTGCCCCCTGTGGGACTCCTCTATGGAATAAAGGTGAGCTCCAGCCCCCTGTGGTCAATGGAAACCCAAAAATGGGACAAAATTCAGCCTGGAACTGCAAATCCTAAATCCATATGTAGGAAAAATTCATGGCAGAGTCCCTGAAACCTGTTTGCCATCACTTCAACATTGCAAAGACTTTGTTTTGGCCAAATAAGTGCAAATAAGGAAATACTGGTTCCACTGAAGTGGAGAAACAAACTACACTGGGGCCAGGGTTGTGTTTTTTGGGTTGGGCCAACATTTCTATTACACATAAAAATACATACATGTGTTATGCATATATTAATATGTAACTTTAAATTCTGCTATGCCAGTAACAGAGCTAATAAACCCAAACCCATTTGGCTCAAAACTCACGCTGCTGCATTTTTATTTAGATGTGTATAAAATGCAGATCCATTCACATATCGCATGAAGAATCCTTTGCAGACATAAATTTGCATTTCAAGCTATTAAGGCTCATGTTTAATGAAACTCCAGCTGCAGCAGCACACCAGATTATCCAGCTGAGATCAAGAACTGCCTTGTTCCTTCCCCACTCACCTGCCACCTTCCGTGCTGTTAACTGGCAGCTCGTCCCCATCCTTCCTCCAGGATAATTTAAAACTGTGTTTCAAGTGGGAATCGTACTCAGCCTGGCATTTCAATAAAATTGAGTGTGATTTCAGCACTCGGGGGCTCTTCGGAGTAACAACAAGTTTTGTAGCATCTGATTGATCACAGAAAAACACTTTGATTAGGTGAGAGAGGGGCTATTACATCAAATTTTTCACTAGGCACTTCACCTGCACAAATCAACCTCAGGAGCAACAATCATGTCTTTTTTTTTTTTTTTTTTTTTTTGTTATATATACAAACATTTCAAGTGAAGGATGGTGGGGTTTGAAATAGATATTTGCCAGGATTTAATTTTTTTTTTTTATCTTGAAATATTTGTTTTTATCTTCAAACGTTTTTTTATCTTGAAATATTTTTTAGTTCACTCCAAACTAAAGAGCTCCATTAAAAAAAAAAAAATTCCACAAAAAAATCATTAAAAAAAAATTACAGGTGAAAATCCTTGTTAGCAGCCTGTCATGAAATGGATGATTAAAAAAGAAATAAAAAAATAAAGGCTTGAATATGATTTTTATGTCTAACTGCCATTCGAAATAAGCTTTGGCAATGATCCAAGAAAAATTACAAGCTTATTAAAGTCAAGTGAGAAAAAATTATTGCAATCAAGGTTGTTCTTTTAATTGACTGTAATCTGAACACAGGAACAGATAGATAAATAAGAAGAAAGCGTTTAGCTGAATTTATTTCTGCAGTGAATTGTTGCACTGTGAGAATTTCATTGTACATTTTCCTGTTTATTATCACTGCAAAATTCCCAAAGCTGAGGGAGTGGGTGGAAATGGAGCACAGAGAGGGGGCTTTTTCCTCGTTTGTCACAGCAAACCTACGTCAGAGAGCTTTGCTAATTCAGGATTTAAGTTGTTTTGGATTTTTGTTTTTTAATTGGCAAGCCCTAAATCCTAAGAAAATTTGATCCCTCTAAATGCCACCTGTGTGCCCAACAGGAGCTGCCCACTGCCATCACACCCTCCAGGGAAAACCCAACCACACAAATCCCTTAGAACAGAGCTGCAGCACAAGGGAGGGATCTAAAATTTATAAGTAAACACATCTGAGGATTTTTTTTTTTTTTTTTGCTCTGTTTAAAAACATTGCCAACTATAAAATTTATCAACAAACAGGCAAAAACCCTGTGCAAAGTCCTTCAACCAGCAGCAGCCCTCAATGTGTTTGGTGTCCACTGTGGGAGTTAATCCGGTTTGGGATGTGCCTTCTGAGCAACAGATGGGAAGGAATCTTAGAGAGGGGAATCCCAGAGCTGAGGGAGAAGCAGCAGCACATTTGGAGCACAGGGAAAGCTCCTCAGGCTCAGCCAAGAGCCTGCCCTGAGTGTAACAGGGCAGTGACTAAAAGGAGGGGAAATCCTTTCAAGATAATATGTAAATGCAAATTTTCGGTGCAAGCATCCAGAAGAAAATGAGCACCATGTGTGAGCATGGAGAAATCCAGCTGAAAAGTTGAGACCATTTTAAAGGCTACATATATATGAAACAATTTCAGGTCATAATATCCAGAGAATTCCTAAAGTCACAGAACAAACCTCTACCCTGAACTGAATATTTACTACTTCCTGAAAAAGTTATAGACATAAAATCTTAGCAGCTGTGAAGGTTTTTTTTTTCTGTTCTCACCCCTTATATCCAGATTAGCAGTGATTGCTCTTTTCCCCACAGAATTTGCAGCCCAGCAGGCGTAGGATCCTGAATCCTCCTTCCTGGTGTCCCTGATCTCCAGGGTGCCATTCCTGTTTAACTCGTAACGAAATGTTGAAAGGGGCTCTATGCTGTCATCCTTAGTCCTAAAGATGATAAAAAACAGGCCTGAGTTACTGCAGGAAGTGTTAGTTCATGGTCAGGGGTTATTGCAGGGGAATTTTGGGACTCGGCTCTGCCCCTGAGCAATTAAAGTCAGGATTAGTGAGACACTTTATCCACACGCAGCAAGTCATAAAGGGACTTAAAGAGTCCTGCACACCAAACCCACAGGGACAGAGTCTAAAAAGCTCTCTGAAATACTCTGTCTTTAATCTGCAGCTGCCACCTGCAATTTTACTGCACCTCTCACCTCCTGTGACAACCCTGTGGTTTCCAACCCTGTGGAAACATGTCCGGGTAAATGTGTTCTGTAAGTCACTGTGCTTCCACCTCAATAATGAGTCCAAACTTGAAGAGTTGCCAGCATTAAACTGATGAATCTGCAGCAGGATTTGGTTATAAATAGCATGATTTTGCTTAAGGTATAGCCTGGAATTTGTCTCAAACAGTTATTGGGGATTTCCAGGAACTCTTTCTTTCCAAACCAGTTCTTCAGAATTCTTAAAAGTGCATTTAAACACAGAAAACTTACATTACATATGTCATTGTTATTTATGAACAGAAACATCAGACTCCAAATAAGTTCATCAGAAGGCTGAAAAGAGGAATCTTAATTAACAAAATCAAGTACCTTATATAAGGTACTTTGCTAAGTAAAAAGTGATTGGAGAATAAGAACACCACCATCCCTATAACCATTGGTTAAATAAAAGAAACAATATATTCTATGGTATGGAAAACAAGCATGAAAAAACACCATCTGTTGTTTTGAGAAAGAATATTGTTTAGAGAATATGTTTACACAGTTTTCCTTGGGAAAGTGAGAAGCTTTCCCTAGGAAAGGAAGGATCCTGACTGACAGGCCTTCAGCTCTGGAGTTTCAGAGACACAGAATTGTCAGCCCCACATATATACAATTTTGTTGCAAATTTCTATTCTTAACTCCATAGAAATAACAACTAGCAGACTTTTCAAACTTGGGGAAGCCTGCAAGAATTTGTTTCACATGAAAAAAAAAACCAAAAAAACAAACCAACAATTCCCAGTATCTTACCATCTGACATCTGCTGCAGGTGAGGCAAAGATGTCACAGTGCAGGAAGGCGCTGTAACCCACGACTGTGGCGTAGTTTTCCCCATCTGGGGTCAGTATCAGGGGGGCAATATCTGCAAGAGAGAATGCAAGGTGAGCAGCACTGCATTTCAGAACTAGGAATATAAATATTGGTGCTGCCTCCTCCCCTTTTCCAGCAAGGGGGAGAGGCTGAGGTGTTTAATGGGAATTTCACAGCTGTTTGGAAGAGTTGCACTGAGCAGCTGAGCTCTCAGAAGCTTCACTGACAGAGATAACAGGGGTTTACTGCTGGACATGTCAGAAATTAAAACATCCAGGAGAGAAAATAGACCCAGTTCTGCTGCCTCCGGAGATGTTTTTTATTAAATAAATTCCCCTCACTCCCTTTCTTCAAAGATCAGACTGAGCATCACAACTGAAATCAAAGATTAAAAATACACTTAATAATTCAAAACCAGCGCTGTGGTCACAATTCAGTCCCCAGTGGCTGCAGTGTGTTTGAATTCAAGTTTTCGAGCCCAACTACAATCATATTTTTAAAGTATATCAAAGCTCAGGAGTGTCTGTGCTAAGCACATAACATTACCCATGATAAAACCTGCAGCATAAATATTTCTGAAAATCTGGGCCCAGCCCAAAGGAACCCTGAGATGGTGACAAGCCCCAGGCTGCTCTGAGGATTCAGGTTGGGTTGCTGGGTGTGATCTCTGGGAGGGGACAGCCCTGGGGACTCACTGAGGACGTTGACGTTGGCGCTGGCCAGGATGGTGCCGTGCTTGTTGGTGGCCTCGCACTGGAACACGGCGCTGTCCTGCAGCTGCAAGTTGGTCAGGCTGATCTCCCTGGTGGAGATTCTCCCTCGGAAGGTCCTGCCTGGAAAACACCAGATTGTGTCAGGAGCTGGAGGAGCACCATGACTGGGGAGCCCCCAGGCTCTCCTCGCTGCTTGGAAGCCAAAGGAAAGAACATCTTGAGGATCCAGCCAAGGCCTTGCCCAACAGCTGCTGAGCTCATGGAGTCACACAATCCCCAGGTTGGAAGAGACCTTCATGATCATCGAGTCCAACCCAGCCCCAACACCCCAACTAAACCCTGGCACCCAGTGCCACATCCAGGCTGGTTTTAAACACATCCAGGGATGGTTACTCCACCACCTCCCCGGGCAGAACATTCCAATGCTTGATCACTCTTTCTGTGAAAAACTTTTTCCTAATATCCAAACCAATTTTTCCTTGACACAATTTAAGCCTGTGCCCTCTGTTTGTGTCAGTGCTGCCTGCAGAGAGAGCCCAACCCCGCTGAGCACAGCCCCTGTCAGGGAGCTGTAGAGAGTGCTGAGCTCAGCCCGGAGTCTCATTTGCTCCAGGCTGAGCACCCCCAGCTCCCTCAGCCCTTCCTCACAGGGTTTGTGTTTCAAGTCCCGTGGTCTGAGGAAAGTGCTCCAGAGCACCAAATTCCACATAGACGCTTCTTAAAGTGACAATGATAATAATAATAATACTACTACTACTACACCAGTGCTCCCCAGCTACTTGGGCTTACTCAGAAGCACAAAGGAGCCCCAAAAGGTGGGAGAGTTACAGGTGAGGCAGAGGCAGCACCTCAAAGGTACCACAGCTCCACCTGTGCAACATTCACCACCATCCTCTTCAATAATCCTATTTAAATATTAGTTTATTTAAGTAAAGAAACAATCCATAACTTAAAAGGTGCCGAACCAAACGTCACTCAGCGTGTTAGGACTTGTGGGTGGGTGATGCAGAGGCACATCCCACCTGGACAGGAGCTGGAGGAGCACCCTGGCCCCTGCACCTACCATCGATGGGCATCCCATTGATCTTCCACTGGATGCTGGGCTCAGGGTTCCCGATGGCCTCGCACAGCAGCACCAGGTTTGTCCCCACGCTGTAGACACCACCTTCGGGCTTCTTCAACCACTGGGGAGGCTCTGGGAAAAGAGACAGGGCAGGGATCAGTTGATGCCTTTTTGGGGCTACCTAAAAGCAGAGGCCAGGCAGAACTAAGGGAATAAAAGCAGTTCTATTTATTGAAGGGTCTTCAGGTACATTTAGGGCAGACAAAGCCCCCCAGGGGCTGCACCCAAAACAGACCCTGGGGTTTTCACACTTTTATAAGTTTGGTCCATTTGCATATTGGGGTTAATCTCCCAATTCCAGCTGCAGGGAATGAAGTCATTCACCCCAGGTTTGCTCCCCCCAAGTCACTTTTGTTCCCGTCTCTGGGCTCTGAGGCACTGAGGTGTCCTTGATTGCCAGGCCTGCAGAGGAATTGTTGTGTCTGAGCCAAATGGGGAAGCAGCAGCTGACACTGAGTGTGGAGTTTGGAGTTCTACCCTAAAGAACTGCAGGGTTACAAATATGTGGAAAATATAAAAATTGAAATGCTAAGGCATCCCAGTCACAGTCCATGTGCCTCTGCTGTTGCTGGGGTTCTCCAGGAGATGGCAAACGCCACCAACACTTCCCAGCCGCTGCTCGCAGCCCATCCGGCGGCTGAGCTGGATTCCTTGTATTCCCCATGTAAAAGGAAAAGCAAAATCAGCATCAGTACACACCAACCCTGTCCTACAGGCTTAAGGAGTGTCAGGCAGGGTGGAGGAACGGGGACGAATGCACACGGGAGGGGAGAGGCAGGAAAGGAGGGAATGGATCAGCATTTCCACGAGGACCCTCAGGTGTGAGTGTGATTTATGAATTAAGGTGAGGCTATTTCAGCAAGACAAACAAGGTGTGAATATCCATCTAGCTCTAATCCCCCTCCCTAGGCATGAGTAATTGGCTCTCATCACCTTTCCTGGGAGCTGACAGAGCTCCAGGACACCATTAATCCACCTGCCCCTCTCCCTGTGCTGAGGAAATGCACCGTCACCTTGATTTCCTGGTTTTCCACCGTGTATTCAGAGCACAGGCTGATCCATAACATATTTAGGAATGGTAAAACATTCTCTCAGCACTGGGGATGAGAGGTTTGGGTGCCCACAGGGTGGTGGTAGAGGAGCAGCTGTGTGCTGTTGCATTCCCTGTGCTCTCCTTTCCCAGCTATTCCAGGGAAGCTCTGGGAAAACTCTCCTCTGCAGAGCAGCCCCTGAGCATCAGGTACCCAAACCTCGCTGGGAACAGACATCCATAAAGGGGGAAGGGAACTGAAGGGGAAAAGAGAGAATTTATCTCATAAATGCTTAATTCACTGACTGAATGCAGGTCCCCGAGCCTTCAGTGAGCAACCCAAAAACACAGCCTTGAATTCATCATTTCCCCTTGAAAGGCACCAAATGTAGAGGTTTCAACAGCAGACCTGACACTGCCTCTTCTGCAAGTGCTGGGAAGATCACGGGGCCTCTTTCCCTATGAAAAAGGTGAGCTAATGTAGGGAAAACGTGAGGATTCATTAGTTAATGCTCCTAAAATGCTTTGAAGATTAACAGAGCTGTTGCCTGGTAGTGCAGCAACAGATGTTATCAGTGAGATATGCTAAAGCAAAAACATCACTGCTCATATTCACACAGATCTTTCAAAAAACACCCCCAAAGTGTGATGCATCTCCATACCCAGACCAGCATTCCCACAGCAGAGCACCCAGGAATGGTTTAATTAGCATATAAAGACTGAAGTCAAATTCAAGCCACTAAAGCTTATTTAAAATTATAAAATCACCCCATTTCCTTCACACATCCTCGCTCAGTACTACTTCCCATCCCACAATAACATGACCACATCTGTTAAGCTTCCTGGTATTTGGCTTCAGGGAAAAAAACTCTGCAAACACCAGAATATTTTGGTTTTGCAGATCTGTTTCCTTCCATATACACCATATGGTTTCATCAGGAAAAGATGAGTCAAAGGCATGGAGGTGAAAAGGTTTGTAGCAGTCCTGATTAAATTGTTGGTTTGGAATTTTTCGTCTAAATATGCCATAAACTATGACAGGATATTTCCTTGTTTTGGAGACACCAGGCACAGGCTGAACAAAACCCACCTGAAGCATCCCTTCCTAATTCCACCTGTGCCCACACTCTGGAGGTGTGAGCTGATATCTGATGTCACTGCTTTCCTTTCTCAGCACTGGAATTGCTCTGGGTGCTCCAAGGATCTGATGAGGCTGTGAAGTCAGAGGCAATGAGATTTTGCCAGGTGTGAAATGCAATTTCACAGAAAGGCTGAAGAACCTCTTTTCCACGTGGCAGATGTGCTATACCACTTAAAGTGTACAGAATATAACAAAATATACACATATATTTTAGCAGCTACAAAATCCAGGGGTTGGATAATCAAATGGTTAATCTGCAATTAAATTGCAATGGCAAATATTTCACTGCATCATTTATTCTTCCTGGTAAGAGTTATCAATTTGCTCCTCCTGATTGATTTATGTCTTTATGGGAAATAGTGACAGATCCAGAGATGAAAAGTGATCTAAGATGGGCATCTCCAGCAGAGCAGCATCATCTGCATGTAAAACACCCACAAAGGATCCAAACCTTCCCCTCAGCCTCTCCCACTATTTTCCCCAGAGCAGAACAAATCTGGGACATCTAACCAGCTTCTGCCTTGCTGCAGTTTAACTCTCCCCTGTCTTCCATCACCCACAGGGACCTTTGTAGAGAAACTTCCTTTCCTCTGAAGGCTGTTGTGCATTGCCCAGGTGTAATTTCTCCTAAATTAAAGATATATTTTATTTTTTTTCCCACAAATGCCAAGACTTTGAGCTCTGTGACCACCCTTTCTGCCTTCTCCTGAAGCTGGTGAAGTTGTAAATCTGCTTACTTTAGGTGAGGCCTTCTCAGTTCTCAGCAGTCTCTTACAACAACACTTTTTTCTTCCTGTTTTCCAGGATGATTTTTGTCTTTTCTGCCAGGCTAACCCTTCCCAGCGATGTTCCTTTTGCCATCCAGTGGATTCTCCCAATAAACCCAAGCAGGCATTTCCCAGCCTGTGCTGATGAAGCCAATTAGTGCTGCCTGGTGAGAATTGTTCTGCACTTGTGCTCACTGAAGCCCATCCTTTTTATCCCACAACACTTTCCCAGTTTGTCAAGTACACTTCAAATTCTCCTCCCATCTTCCCAAAGGCTGGGAATCCATCCCACTCCAGGGCCAGCAGCAGCTGCTGTTGCCACCCTGGGCTCTGCATCCCTGTTGGAGCAATTTTCCAGTGAAACAGAAAGTTTGAGACTGATTAAAACATCTAGTTCTTCTGCTTCTGCTTCCCATTAATTTAATCTCTTTTCTTTTGCTCTGGCCGAGTAATAAAAGTATTATGAGACATAACTACAAAGGCCCTTAGCTATTCCATTATTACTATAATTAATCATTATATTGTAACAATTATTTCTATTAAACCCCACCTAGGAGCTTCAATCAAGATCAAAGTAACTTTAAATCACTACGATCCTGCAAGATTTGGAGGTTTTATGTTCATTTTCTGTCAGGTTGGTGAACTACAAACAACCAAATAAACGCTTTTAGTCAAAACAATTTGTGGGCTTGCTTTGCTATATTTTTTTTTTTTTTTTTTAATAATTCTCTTTCATTTTAATAACAACAGTGGGGGGTTTGTGTCTGCTCAGGTATTCCAGGCTACATCTTCCCTTGCAAAGAGAGATTAAAATGCTTAAACAGTCAAGCAATTTGCTTGCTGAATATTTTCATATGCTTGGTAATGATTGCTTGAATCTTTGCCCTCAGACTCAGTAGGATTAGCAAGTGGACTGCATGCAAATATCATTAAAACTGGTATTGAGAAAGGTGGGGTGTTGGTTTGAGGTCCTCAAATACCAGAAAGAAGAACAGAAAACGTGGTGTAGTGACAGAAAAATCCTGATTTACACCCCATCACTCCACTGAGGGTGGCTGGAGGTTAATAACAGATAATTTTTCTTCCATATTTAATTTTCTTCTCCCTGCTTGCATCCTGTGAGAGGAACCTGTCAGGTGTGAGGAGCCCCAACGCCAGCACAAGCTCCCTGAAGCCTCCTGAAATTAATGCTCAGGATCTGCCCTTGAGTGTGCTCACAGGAGCTCCTGCAAGAATGATGAACGTGTCCATCTCTGATTAACGACAGCAACATTTGCTGCTCAGAAATTGTAGAAGACAGCAGTGGTTGGGCTCAGGTTTACCTTGATACCTTGGATGTGAGGTGACTCCTAATAGGAAGAATCCCTGCTGCTGACAGGAGCCACCATTAGTTACACACACATGGAAAATGGATTTAATAGGAATTGGGAAAGGATTTTTTTAACATGGCAATGGCTGGAGTGGGATTATTTCCTTCTCATCTATTTTTCCAAGCACTTGTTTGTTAATAAGCAGGAATAACAATTTGCCAGGAAGTTTTCCTTCCTCTGGAAGCTGTGGGAGAAGAAGGTCAACATTCTAAACTACAAAATTAATGTTATTTCTCTGGTATTTTAGTTTTTGCAGCTCCTGCAATTTCTTTGAAGGAAATCGATTTTTGCAGCCGAGAAAATCATAGCCAGATTGTTAAAATATTCTGCTCCAGCAGAGATGCTCCAAACCATCTGGAAGGATTTCTAGGAGTCAGCACTTCCCCTCCACCACAGCTGAGAACTTGCCATGCCCTGGGATCCTCCTCTGCCACACTTTTCCATCAAGGGAGAGAGGAGTGCAAGGGACAAGACTGGGTTGAGTGAATGGAGAGGACTCATCAGCCACTGGGAGGAAATCTTCTCCTCAGCTGCTGAGAAAATACAGAGCAGGGAGCTCAAAGTGCTTTTCTCCCATCAAAAATCCAGTGACCACAGAGAGATGAGGAGCCCTGATGAAAATGAAGCACTTGAAAGATTCTAACAGGGTAAAACTGCCTGTTAAAATAAATTTATTTTATTTTTGAAGCGTTGGAGCAGTTTTCATTCAGGCAAATGTTTTCAGCAGGTTTTTCAGCTGGGCCTCAGGATTTTCAGTTTGGAGCTATTTATGGGCAGAGAAAGTGGCAGGGAGAGTTCTTGGCTCTGCAATGACCCCTCAGAGCTCTGCTGGCTCCTGGGAAAGGACATCTCCCCCTGGTGCACACCTCAGGGTTTGGGGAGAAGGGGAAAAGGAGCCTTGGGTCATATTTCCATTTTTTGAACTGCTAAAAAATAGTAGAAAGCATCTTTTTTACATTGTTTCCCAGGTTTTATGATACTTTCCAGGGATAACAGAAAACACTCCCAGTTCAGGTTGTGCCTATGGAAAAATCACAGCAAAGGAACAGGGGATGGAGGCAAGGGGTGGTACCTTGTCTGCTCACTGAATTTTCACAGCCCTCCCTGACAGCCCATCTTTTGGTGGAAACCAAAGAAAAGGACTTGAGCTAAATGTCCCTCTGACCCAGCCCAGCGTAATCATTCTCACAGTTTTTAAGAGCAAAAAATATAATTAGATCTTTTTGTCTGGTGTTCAGCTTAGTACAAGACATTTCATCAATATCACTGCTTGACTCCCTCCCATCTTTAGAGTATTGAACCTACTCACATATTTATATTGTTCCCTGCTTTTTAGGGCCTTCATGGTTCAGAGGAATGAAAGAAAAAAAAAAGCATTATTTATATTTTTTGTTGTTGTTTTAGAGGTGCTACTTTGCACAAACCTTTCCAAATCCAAGAGGCTGGCATAAATTGCTGCAGTTGCTTGAGTCATATTAACAAAGAGCCTCCTTCACTTCCCTTTTCCCACCTTTTTTGTCTCAAAACAATAATTTTAGTAAAGAGTACAGAGCACCTTCCACATGCACGTGGAACTCGTGCCTGGCCCTGCCCATGGGGTTGCTGGCTGTGCACTGGTACGTCCCCTCATCAGCTGCTGTCACTTGGTCAATCTTCAGGGTCTTCCCAAAATTCTCTGTCTCGGGCTCATCCTTGGGCATGTTCCCTGTGACCTTGACCCAGCTGAGATGAGGAGTTGGGCTGAGGAAAAAAAAAAAAAAAAAGAAGATTTTTTGAGTTGAATGCAAAAAATCTGCTGGGATGCTTCACACAGAGTTCACATATGGATTTTTAGAGGAGATGTTTTTAGAGGAATTTGAGCTTTTCAAAATTTAGAAATTCTGGGGCTACCTAAGGGTTACACTGTGCAGCTGCTCTCCTGCCCCTTGTTCTGCACAACCCCTGTAAGTGGGATTTTCACCAAGTGAAATTTTCACCAAGTGGGACTTTCAAAGCTGCGTTCCTTGGATGTGTCTTGGCACAGACAGCGGGAAAGGGGCCGGAGTTCATTCCATCCTGCTCCAAAAGGGCACCTGAGGACAGCCAGGACTCCACTGCAGTGCCTCCCTCCCTGCCTGCCTCTTTGGAGGTGGCTGAAATGCTCTTCCCATCCTTAGAAAGCGCCAGAAGTGACAGAGAATTGAGGACAGACGCTGTCAGCGACCCCGACACCGCCCAGGACACGGTGCCAGAGCTGCTCCCTGCTGTGCCCATCTGTCCCTGTGGCTCCCTGCCCAGGCAGGTACCCAAAAATTCTGGTGTTCCACCAGCTCTGAGCACAGCCCTGCAAATATCCCATCATTCCCTCCCGGAGTTCTCATCCCACACTTGTCCCAAAGCCAGCTCCGAGGCCATGCCCTGCTGCCACTGCCACAGCTCAGGGTGTAAATCTTCCAAAAAATGACAGATTGGAAATGCCCTTAATTCCCTGGTTTGCAGTCGGGTGCCCCTGATCTGAGTTCTTTGAAATCCCCTTCCACGGTCTGTGGATGTTTGGCAGGAAGGATTGGCAGAGATGTAGGCAAAGCTGATCATTTTTGTGCTGAAAAATGGGACTTTTAGCAAAGAAAAAGAACATTTTATTCTAAAAGTTGCATTTTTTAAGGATTTTGATGAGAAGACATGCTTGATGATAAGACAAAGAAGTACTTTGTGTTGTTTCAAAAATGACTACTTAAAAAACCACCTTTTGTGTTCAATAAGTCAATTTTCTAAAGAGTTTCCTGGAAAACTTTGAGTGAAACAAAAATATTTCTTTCTTTTTACCTTTTTTCCAAAGGGGCAGAAAGACCTTTTAGTTTTTCTCTTCTTGTATATGACACTCATGCTTGCACATCAAAATTCATATTTGAGCATTCCCAAGGTGATTTCCCTATTGAAGCCCTTTGAAAACCCTCTAAAATCAGAGTTGTGGCTTTGGAGAGGTTTGTGGGCTGGCAGATTCACTTGACGGGAGTGAATTAGACAAGGAAGTGTTGCAACAGGGAAACAAAACTGACTGCAGATACCTGGAGTGAATCCAACAGAGACAAGTAATTCACCTCCTGTTGGGAATGCCAGCTCCACTCCTTGCCAGCTTCCACCAGCAATGCCCTTTCAAGCCCACATGGAAAAACAAAATGCCCTAAACATGTGCAGGCAGATAAATATCCTGACTTTGGAATTTTATGGAGGGAATATAATTGCAGAGCCTTTAATGGGAATTATCTCGGTGTGAAGCAGAGTCTGCAGTTCCACGTTCAGCACGAGGGGATGGTGATTTAAAGCTCTGCTCTACACAGAGGGGATTCTGCTTTCACTGGGGATTTAGTGGGTGCACAGATTCTCTGTTTCTCTGGTGGCAGCTTGACTTTTGCACCGACAGGCACACAGGACAAACTGGGAAACTGGAAGGGCAAAGCTTGGCTGAGTGAGCTGGAGCAGCAGCAACAGGGAATTTTATCAAGGCAAAATCCCTTCTCCTGAGAAGGGAATCACAGCTCCTTGGGAGGGTGGCACTCAACATTTATTTCTCAGCCCCTTTCCTTACTCACCCCTATTTTGTCCTGTGTTATTTACAAGGACCAATTTATCCTGATTTCCCATCCTAAGGCAGGTATTTTAACCCTTCTCTATATTCATGCTTTCACTACCTGAAGGGAATCAGCAAGGTGGAGAGAGATTTGAAAGAGCTTGGAGTGACAGGACAAAGGGGAATGCCTTCAAACTGAGAGAAGGTTTAGAGGGGATTTGGAAGGGTTTTTTAGGAAAAAATCTTTTCCCTGTGAGGGTGGGGAGGCCCTGGCACAGAAGCTGGGGCTGCCCCTGGATTCCTGGAAGTGTCCAAGGCTGGAGGTTTGCCCTTTTCTGTTGGATTTAGCAGGAACAAACTAACACAGCTGAGAGTGGCTCACTGCATTCCTCCACAGCCATGGACTTGTTCCTTGATATCCTGTCCTTTATGTGTTCATTGGAATGAACATCCTTCCTGGAAATTCTGGATGCTGGGAGTGGGCACAGAAATCAGCCAGGTTCACATTCCCACCTGGGCCAGCACCTCCTGCTGTAACTGACATTGATGATTTCTCCCTCAATGGCCCAACCATTCTTTAAAGGATGTCTTGTGTTGCATCACTCAAGGACTTTGTTTATAATAACCTGGAAAATCTTAACTTTTGAGCACTGAGGCAAAACTTAATTGGTAAACCCATAAACAACCCATTCCAGGTTGTGAACAAAAGCACTGAGGCTGATGTTGATATTATTTAGTTTATCAACATCTCAAAAGTAGCACTACTGAAAAAAAAAATTCAACTTTTTTTAACAACAGTAAAAGAAAATCCATACTTACCACACAATGGTTTTAATTACTTGTTTACAAGCTACAGCAATTACCAATGCACCACTCTGCATGCACTCTGTGCTGCTTTACAGGTATGAAAAGCTCTGCACAGGAGTTCCATTTAAAACTGTTGCATAATTTGTAATATCCCTTTTTCTTTGCTCATTTCTACCTCCAAAGGTGATTAAGTTTGTGCAGCATTTTCATTACTCACAGCCCTTCAGCAATACACTCGAGGAGCAGGACACCTCCCTTGATGACAGTGACTGATGAGCTACTGCCAGCAGATTCAGGAGGGATCAGCAGTTTGGGTTTCCTTTCCTTGATAAAATTCGCTGAAAAATAAAATAAAACAGAAGTTAGGTGGGAAATCTCAGATATTCTTCAATAATGCCACAATCATCACTGCTGCCAGAAGGTTTCTGTCATCAAGTTGTGTATTTTCTTTTTTATTTATCCACTCTGAGACAAATCCAGGAGTCCTTATTGCCCCTGGTAACAGTCAGAGGGGAGGTACAGTGATATCAACAGGCAGCAGTGCTGGGAAATCCCTTTTCCTACAGTTTTATATCCTGTTTTCCAAGCACTGTCCCTTCCTTTCACCCCTCAGGCAGTCTGATCCTCTCAATTCCTGATCTTTACTTCCACACCATCTTTCTTAGCACCTTTCTTCTGCACTGGCTCCATCATCTTTTAAACCTCAGGTGAAACCCCACCTTTCCTGACTTGAGCATCCCACAGAATTGTCCTTCCTGCTCCAATTATTAAATCTACAGTAATGGAGACACAATTTTGTAAAAAAGACTGTAAAAATAATAAACCAAGATTGACCTGTGATTGATTCCAACAGCCCATTTGTTCCAGCCTGCCAAATAAGGGTTTCAGGATGAAAAATGCAGGGTTCAGTGGCTGCCCAGTTATCACTATCATAACAATTAGCACTCTAATGAATCAGTCCCCAAATGGTGCTAGTTCTTTAAAAAAAAAAGCCAGTTATGGATGATTTGGTACAAGACCACATAGATCTCCCTGAACCATTTTCTCATTTTTAATTTTAATTTCCCCTTGCTTTGTATCTCTACAGATCTGTGTCACAAGTGCTCTGAGCTGCAGCAGAACACGTTGGTGCCTCTGGACACACTCACACATTTCCCATCTGCCCTCCACCTCCTGCTGCCAAAGGCAGCCAGACCCCCTTCCCAGCACGAGTTCAGACATCCCTTCAAGGGAAAAAAACTCCTTCTGGAGTGGCAGGCATGGTGCACAAGCCTGTCCTGCTCCCAGGGCTCAGCCAGAGGAGTGATGAGTGCTCTGAGTTATCCATCCTGATACACAACAGGATAACCCCCTTTTCAGAAACCTCAGTGCTTGTCTGGCCATAAAAAAACCTCCCAGAGGAGGTTAAAATCAGGCATTAGGAAAAAAAAATAAAACCAAATCAACAAAAAACTCTTAAAAGCTATTTAATCAAAGGAATGAAGAGTCAGGAGCTACAGATTCTAAATTTCACATATTTGAAATAAAAAGAAGCAGGTGGAGAATTGCAGGAATGGCCACTGTGCTGCCTGAGTGGAGAGCAGGATGTTTTCAGGATCTGCTCCACAGAGAGGGGCATGAAAACCAGTGAGAGGTGGGAATCCACAGGATGAGGAAGAAGTGCTTTGCTGTGGTGTCACCTATGCTGGTGACACAGACAGGGCAGCACAGAGACAGAGCCACCTCTCATCTCCATGGGGGTGATGGGGACAGCCAACACATGGCAACCAAACTCCATAAATCCACAGTCTGAGCTCATTCCAGAGCCATGCAGCCCCAGTGTGACCCCTGGGACGTGAATTCATGGTGTCAAACCTTGGCTCTCTCATCCCAGAGTCCTCTTAAATGCCAGGAAAAGATTTGGAGCATCCAGCTCTGGCTCCTGCTCTGAATTGATAACATGAGAAACCCAGAAAATCAACATCCTCACTTCCACCTCCTTTCAAAGCTCCTTTCTCAAATAAAAATCCTGCTTTTTGTATTAAAAACCATGCAGATTGCTCTCAGAAACTACAAGATGAGCCAATTGTCCTTCCTGGACCGCTTAAATCCATCCCATCACAATCAAGAGGCTTTTGTGATGTGTATTTTAACAGCTCCCCTTTCACCTCAGCTGGTGGAGTCTCAGTTCAAAGGCTAAAAACAGATGCATTCAACTCACCCTTAGTAACAGCAGCGTTAGGTGAGCCTGAGTCATTAGCATGCTTTACTGAAATAAATAAAAATGACAACCAAACAAACATGCAGGGTTGAGACAGAATCAAAAGAAACCATAAATCAACCAAAACAAAACCGTGCCCCTCCCCACCCACCAATTTCTGCCCCAAAAGAAAGAAAGAATGAAAATTATAAAGGAAAGCAACAGATGAGCAACAGAGTAGTGAAAATAACAATGGAAAAGATTTGTGTTATACTGCAAAATATTACATGGGTGATATCATCAGCATTTCATCCTTGCTTTCTACAGTAGTAAAAATCACTAAGTATCCACAAAGAGAAATGTTATAAAATTTATCCATTTTCTTGTTTCTTATTTTTGTTCTATTTATTTTTAAAGCAGTCCCTCACCAGGCACTTGGCACAGAGTGGAGTGGGCAATGTCAAGCTGAGTTTACAGAACCCTTTCAGTTCATGCCTCTCATCTTTTCCTGGCCCAAGTCCTGTGGCTTTAATGACAAGGTGGACAAACTGAAGTGGGTTTTTGGGCCACTTCCAGGGCTACCAGCAGCCAAAACTCATCTCGTTTTTCTCTAATCTCTCTGTGCACATGTGGGGGACCGGACCCATTTGAAAAGCCATGGAGAGCCCCATTTAATGTGGATGTTTTTCTCACAGTTGTTATCCCAAGATATGGTCTAAGCAAGCACTGAACACATAAAGCCACTGTTAATTCTTTAGCTTTTTATCCCAACAAGAAAACTCTGAAAAATCATATATTAAACATGAGGATATCATTCATGAAGACAAAACTCTCCTTGGCTTTCTGGGCTGCATAGGCCTGAAAGATCAGAAGTTTTAATGAACAACTGAAATTTTATATTCCCTACACATCATTTCATCAAGGAACTGGAAAGACCTCTTGTGTTTCTGATGTTCCAGAAAAAAAAGCCTGGAAAACATCATCCTTCCAACCTCACTGCTGCAGCTGGACCCAACCAGGCCTTGCCCAGCAAGGATTCAGACACAAAATCCCCCAAATCCAGCCAAGTCCCGTCCTTGGGGACCTGCTGGACTCAAGAGCAGCAGATTTCCCTAATGAATCCTTGGCTTTCACTGTGGGGACAGCAGGAGGAAGGACAGGGGCCTTTTGGGGTCTGATTGTGATGCCTTAGGATTTTAGCTTTTATATTTTTCAGCTCCTGTACTGCTTCAGTGTAGAACTCCAAACTCCATACACAGTCTAAGCTGCTGTTCTCCCGTTTTGCTCAGACACATCAATTCCTCTCCAGGCCTGGCAATCAAGGACACCTCAGTGCCTCAGGCTTCCAGAGATGTAAACAAAAGTGACCTGGGAGGGCAAACTTGTAGTTGAATGAAGTAAAAGGCTTGAACTAATGAAGTAAAAGGCTTCATTAGCTGAATCTGTAATTGTGATATTAACCCCTGACATGTAAATGGACAAAACTTTTAACTGCCTGAAAAACTCATCTCCATCATCCAGCTGGGAGGCTCTGACTGCCCAAGGTGTACCTGTTGAAGGCCTTTGATAAATACCCACTTTTCCTCTCAATCTTGTTTAGTTGGCCGCTCCAAGGCAAAAGTTTCTGGTGACCCAGATGGGACAGGAGAAACTTGGGATGCCTTGGGACAGCCCAGAGTAGCAGCTGGAGAGAGATGCTTCTCTCAGGGAAATAGCCCAAAGAACAAGGTTAATAATGCAGGAGACAAACTCAGCAAGGTACCCTTTGTGGAGAGAGCCAGGGCACACACATCTGCATGCACTGCTGCCTGGGCAGCTCAGAAACCAAGAGCAGAGAAAGAGAGCTCAGCCCCACACTCACAGCGGGAAACCTTCAGCGTCATCGGCATTTTCTGCACGATGGTCCTGAGCCTCGGGAAGGCTGCAAAGCAGCAATAGTCACTCCTGCTGTCGCTTTCCTCCACGTTGGCAAAGTAGAGATCTCCCTTCAGGCTCATGGAGACCCTCTCATCCTGTGGGATGTGCTGCAAATCTGGCAAGGAAAGGTAATTGTGAGGTGGGAACGACACGGGGCTGTTTCACCAAGCGGTCCCCTCGTGTGCTTCCTGCCAGATACAGAGAATGACAGACTGAAGTAAAAGAGGCAGAAAATCCAGCAGAACCAATGGGTTGTTTGCCAATATTCAGTATAAAAATGTTGTTGTTTGACAAGAAATGAACACACACGCATGACAATTCTCTTCACAGAGAAAGGAAGAAAAAGAAAAAAATTTATTGTGTGACTTTAAGATATACATATCATTTCAAAGGTGACCAGGGATTGGAGAATGAAGTCTAACCTCTCTAAGCCCACAGTTCAAACCAAAAGTCTATCAAGTCTCCCTTCCTCTAGAGAGGAATGCAAAAAAATTATTATTTACATTAAAAGTGCGTGAGAAACTGATTCCGAGAATTTCAAACATCGAAGGCTAAGAGAAACATGCAGAAATCAGGGTGACGTAAAGTGACAACAAGTGTTTTTTATATAATAATATCCACCTATATAGCTGATAAGGAAAAACTGATAATTAAAAAACAGAGTTATTCTGTTTCCCAAAAGCCAGAAATTCCTGCAGAACTCAAACACTGAAAATAATGGGACAGAAACCCACAAGGAACTAATTATATAAACCTGGTGGATTATTTTCCCCTTAGTATCATAAATCAATCATCAATTTCTGAAAGAGGAAAACAATGATGATAGAAATAGCATATTGTCATGTGTTATCCTCTCTCCTCTAAATGCAGGACTCCTCATCACTGGCAGACTCACCACCAATATGTAAATTAATTGGTATCTCATATTTAATGAGATGCTGTGTCAATGCACTCAACAATTTAACTTTAGGTCACATAAAGCCAGATCTCCATCCTCCAATTTTAAATTTTGTTCTTCAATATCCAGATATTTTTCCCAAGCACTTGCACAATTACAATTCTTATCCATGAGGAATCTGCAATGAAACTGCTCTGAATGACAAATACTTTGTGCCCCTTTGTATGAATTGTGCAAAACCCATTTACTCACCAATATTCATCCAGTAGATGTGCAGAGGGGGGATGCCTTTTGGGGGGTTGCAGTGCAGGATCACAGAATCTCCATGTTCCACATCCAGAGGCTCGATTTTTTCTTTGGGGAATTTTGGTACACCTGCACAAAAAAAGCAAAGAAATTCCTCTTTTATTGATACCTTTTGAAAATTTGGTTGGGATTTTTTCTTCCCCCCTTGATACAGTTTTAATAAAATATTTACCTTTACATCATCCTTTGCATTCTCTGTCTTTAATACTGATTTTAATTTACACAAAGGCACAGAGTAATGATGAGTTTTACTCAGAACAGGAAATCCCTGCATTCTGGGACACTCATAATAGGAACCCCTTCATTCACCGGGTTCTTGGAGCATCCTATCCAAAGCCAGGCACTGAATGGGGATGTTTAACACTTGTTTGTGATGTCCTGTGCTGTGCTTTGGCTTTATTTTAACACAACTCTTTTCAGACACTTTCTTTAGCTCCTTTGTGCTGTCTGGAAGGGACCACTCAAGGCCACAGGGTCCCTAAGGACAAGCCTGGCACAGTAGGCTGTGAACAGATGGGAGATCAGAAATCAGTCTGGGAGTGTGGAATGTTCTGGGAAGCCCTGGGTGTGGTTCCTAAGGAGCCACTGGAAGTCACTGCAGGAGAGGACAGACATCAGGGTCCTGCCTGGAGCTGTCCCAGCTCTCCTCCTTCTCCAGGATCCGAGCAAGGCTGCTCTGAAGCCTCTGTTGCCTCCTCAGGCATGGAAGCTGAGCCATGGATTCCTGCAGGCTCGGGGAGCAGGGATAGGCTTGGCACAAAGCTCACAGGGCTGCATGAGGGCTTCTCTAGCTGGGCTTAAATACAGGTTAAATTGTAAATGGATCAATGTTTCACAACCCACAGCACCTGATGCCAGCATTTTGTTCAAAGCCTGATCCGTGCTTGGCACACCTGGGCAAATCTGGATGCCCAAAATACCCCTGATGTGGGAAAATGGGGAGCGGAGCAGGGCTGGAGCCCACCCCAGACCAAGAGAGGCTCAGCTTGGAGGTGATCACAGAGAAACCAGCCTGCAAAATGGAACCACTCCTTGAAGGAACCGAGCTAAGGCAGTTCCAGGGCTGACATTGCCTCCTGCTTTCATTTCAGGCAAGTTCAAACTGGCCAAAGTTTCACTTCAGAGCAGCATCAAGCAGCAAAACGAGCAGCAATTAAATAGCAAAGGATGGAGAACGTCCTGGCTGTGCAGAGTCAAACTGGCACAGCCAACATCACCTCCCTGGTGCCCAAACCACAACAGGGAGCTCTGAGAGCAACTCCACAGCTTGAGATATCAGTGGGCCAGCAGGGAATCTGCAACATCACAGTGCAGCAGGGAAAGGAGAGGAGAGAGGGAGAAATGCAGGGAGAGGACTCTGAGGACACTTCACACTTCTCAGGATTAGCAAACATGAAAAGAAGCAATCACTCCAGTGCTGATTGCCTGAATGCAGACTCTGCAGAGATTTTATCTTCAGGAGGGTTATTAATAGGTTAGGAATTCTTTGGAGAGGCAGAATGCAGCTAATGAGCATTACCCACCCTGTAGGTGAAATTTCAAGTAAAAAAAAAAAAAGAAAAAGAGCTGCATATTCATATCCAGTACCTTCAGTAACCTGCACTCTTTAGGCCCTGGGAAGCACATCAGCTGACTGCAGAGGTGGAATATTTTCCAGCAGGAAAAAGCCAATTTCTTGATCTAAAGCTTATTTATTCCCCAAAGCACATCGCTCACAACAAAACTTTAAATAAGCTGGATCATGTGAAGGATAAGGGATTTCTGACCAAACCAATGAGATCGGCAAATGGACTAATATGGGATCACTTATTTAGGACATTGGAACCCCTTGTTCAAACCCATTTTTTGCCTCATTTAGCAGAACTAAATCTGGGTTTCTGATTCCCAGCTGGGTGCCATAACCACTGGGCTTCTCAGTGAATTTCTGTGGCCAGTAATTACAGAATTATACAGAAATTTACTGAGTCCCACCAGGAGACAGCGACAAGTCACAGTCCTGATGTCATTAGCTGGCAGCACAGGCATTCGTCTCCAACGTGGGGCCCAGATGTTGGCAGCTGGACTTCACTGGGGGAAGCAGCAATTTGACCCCAAATGTCCTCCACCTCCTGCAAATACTTGCACCACAGGTGATCAGGGCATTTGGGTCTTTACATGCAGTTGTCTTTGCTTAATTCACCATGAAAACCATTGAAAAACTTTGATTTTCATCCTCAGAATGGATAAATTTGAATGGTTTAATCCTTGAAGCTTTGCAAGAGATGAAAACTCATGATAAATTCCTGAGCCAAACCTTCTGACAAGCATAATTTTTTTGCTGGGGTCCCACTGGTCTCAAAGACTAGAAAATATACCTGCTTCTGAATTCAGATTTATTAACAATTAAAAGCTTCTGTCACATTAGACTTTGCCTTTTGCAGGCAATATTTTGGATCTTTTTGCTGGGCTCCTATGTTCCAACTAGAGAATATTCCAGAATCAATCACCACTGATGTGTGGCCAATCACAGAAACTCTCACAGCTGAGTTAGACTCCAGAGCATCACACAAAATAAACTGTGGAAATGTTTCATATTGTACAGAGCTCTCAGTACAGCACATGGCCACTGAAAAATCCAGCTGATGTCTCTGCAGTGACAGCACTGAAAATGTTAAATCAATATTCTATGGAATGCCCCACACAGGGATGTGCTGAGAGGGGACAGAGAATCCTGCACAGCTCCAGGGGCTGCTTCCCACATATCCAGGGGATGGGGGAGAGGAGAGGGATTTAAACACTCTGAGAAAGGCTGAGGGCTCTCACCACACACAAATCATGAGGTGAACATGGAACAGCCATGGGGAAGATGGAAACTTGTACTCTCAACCCCAGCTATGGAGAATCTCCTCAAATCCCACCGTGACACCTCTTCAAGTACTCCTGGGAAAGGCTTGGCTGACCAAGGTTTTTTTTCCCTGACAAGGCTGCACTCAAAAACCAGAATTGAAGTGCTCTGACAGTGTGTGAACCATGGAAATGTGAGATTATCAGTGGCCAGAGTCATTTGTGCAAGGAGCCAGGATATGTTTAATCCCTGGGGTGACTCAAAGTTCAATGACTGAGCTGTGCTTGAGACCAGGCTGAAACACCACTGGCAAACTTGGGGGCCTGGGAGAAAATCCTGAGAGGAGCCTGAGTCTCTCCTCCTTACCCCTTGAGAAAATGCAGTTTCGCCACCTAAAGCAAACAGGAGGGAGATCAACACACTGCAATAGAAAGGCTTAACTTGAGTTTAGCAGAAAGAGAGATTCAGAGATGCAGCAAGCAGAGCTGGGAACTCCAGTCCCTGATATTGCTCCAGATTTACTCAGGGATCCCTTCAGAATACCTTGTCCTACTGCTCAGGTTTTGCCCTGCAGCTCAATTTTTGTCCTGCTGCTGAGTACAGTGACTTCACACTTAAACTGTAGCAATTATGGCAATGAATTCCAGTTTATGTGGGAATGGAGCCCATTCCATTGGGTATTTTCCATGTTTTGGGGTCAAATGTTGAGAAATTGAACAAAGGAAGAGCATTTCTCCAGGTACCTTGTCCTCAAGATCCTTGTATCTTGTTTCTACCAATATCAGGTGCAGAATGGGAGTGAATTCAGAATGGTAAATCAGCAATTAGCAAATATTTTGGGAAATTATTGTAAAAAAGCATCACTGCAACCAAGGTCTGATTTTACAACCTTCCCTGTGGCTTCTACTGGAGATATCCTGGGATAAAGGAGAGCTTAGCCTGATCCATCCAGGATAGTCTCAGATTTTTCTCTGCAAATAAACCCTTAAAGGATGTAAAAATGAGGCAAATTTCTATAAACTCGAAATTTCCAGCTCCTTAGACACTTAAATTAGTATTTAATTATGATTTTTTTCATACAGATCTGTATCTTGTACAGCAAACAGCCCAACATTTTAAGGAATTTTAACCATGACTTGCAGTCCCTGATGTTGAGCTGCACTGAGTGAAGCTTGGGAAGTTTCCAGGGTTCATCTCCGTGCCTCAATTGATATTCTGATCCACGGAGCAGGAGAAGTAGTTAAATCTGTAATTTCCATTGCAGCCTTTGAACTGTTTATAAGATATGACCCTGCTTGTTGATGGATTTTTTAATTGCCGCCTTAAATTGAAAAAGTTAGCAAAGCCTGGCTGTCAGGAAGAGCATGACTGGGAGTCCACTGGCTCCTGAAGATGTGGAATGGAGTCAGTGACAGCTTTTTTCTGTGTGAATCTGTTATCCTCTTCAAAATGATGGCAAGAATCACAGCGAACCCAAATATTTTGGTGGCCAGAAAAGCTGCCATAGGTGAAGGTCACTGGCTTAGGAGGCAAGAGGGTTTTCCTTCCCATCACCTGCAAAGTCTCAGTGAATTGCTCTGTTTTGGGTTTTTTAGTTGTTTTGGTTTTTGGTTTTTTCCATAAAGGCTATACCAAAACCTTCACATAACTGAGACATCCTACTTCAGTATCAGCTCAGTGTCTTTTACTGATTTCAGGGTATTCACACCTGAGTGTTTGATTATTAACTCAGGTTCTTTGGGAATTCTTGCACTAACATCACTGGCAGAGCACAGCCTGCCACGGCATGAATTTTACATTCAGCCAATATTTTCATCCTCTGGTCTTTTGGAGCAGCAGCTTTAGAAATACCGAGCATAAATCTTAACTCAGTCTGCCATGAAGAGTCTTTTAGAGCACAGTTAATTAAAGAAGTTTAAACTGTACTTCTTCTCCTTCCTCTGGCATTGGGCCTGCTCACTAATTCAAGCAGCAGATTCCCGAAATGCTGGAGGAGGGGAGCTGAAGTCTGTGTTCTCACCATTTAAATTCATTTTCATGCTGAATGTATCTTGTAACAATCTGGCCTTTGTTAGTGCTGCAAACACATCGAGATCCTCAGAGCCCATTCTTCCCCCTCTCCTTAATGTCATCCTACATAGGGGAGGTGGGGTATTTTCATTATGTAGGTGAGATTTAATGATCATTTCTGCTGACATTTCTATTGCTTCCCTGGAATGACTACTGTGAGTAAACACTCTTTTGTTCTCCTTTTCAGCAGCAGCCTTACAGACCCAGTATTCTGATTCTGCACTAGAAGTGTAATTTATGAAAGAAACTGCCCTGCTCTGCCTCGTTGGGGTTTTCTTCCCTTGCCTGGCATGGTGACTCTGCCAAGGAGCTTTACATCTGACCTGAATACAGCTGGCACAGCTCTGCCACCTCTGCACCATTATCAGGAATGCAGGGAGTGATCTCACATGGCCCCTTCTCTGCTTCAAACCCTGGGGGGGTGAACAGAGGGAATTTATCCCCAGCCCCTCCTGATTTACAGCAGATCTGTGCACCAGCAGCTCTTGCACTGGGGCACAGCTGTAGAGCATCCAGCACTTTAGAAAATCAAAGGTGCCTTCTACTCGTCTCTGAATCCTGATTTAATTTGCAGCTTCTACACTGCACCAACAAATGAAAGAACTGATGGCAGAAGAGTTCTAATAACAGCACATGTGCTCTAAAAGATGTGTGAGTTGGGTAAACCCCTCTAATACATTATCTGTAGCATGGTTTTTTTGTTGTTGGGGTTTTTTTTGTTTGTTTTTTGCTGGGTTTAGGACTTTGTATATATTAGCACTAAAATTCCTCTTGCTTTTGATAACAACCATGTTTGCAACCTCTCGATAATTTTTTTGCCATCCACTCCCAATATGTTTAATATCTACTTAAGCTACTCTAGACTGCTTTTCATTAAAAGCAAAACACTTCTTCTCTAAATACAGATTCAATAATCCCAGATGCAGACATCAACTCCTTTTTTTCCATTTTAAGCATCTTTTTTAGTTCAGTAGCAATGGAGTATCAGAATATTCTGCTGCTGAAGGTACAAACATGACACGGGGCACTTTAACTCCTCTCAAATGCAATGAGTTTGAGATATTTTAAAGAGAAGTTGTATTAACCCCACTGCCCTGGCTAGACTCCAAAATGAAAAAATTATGTCCTGTCTGAAGTTTAACTGCATCACTCTCCTGTCCCTGCCTGAAACTCCAGCTGCCGTCAGCTGCCCTGTCCTGCCTGTGCAGCCAAGGGTTCAATAAACCTCAGCGTCCTGTCCTAAAGCTCTCTGCAATTCTCCTCTGCTCTGGAAATCTCTTCCCCTAACACAGCTGCAAGGTGGTGGAGGCTAAACCACAGAGCACCCCCTGGAACCCTGCTAATTCCTCACCAAACACCAAGCTCTGGCATCAGGGATTACTGTGAGACACATTACAACATGAAACAGATTTCCCAAGGAAAAAAAAGAAATCCATAAAAATGGATGGAAGGAAAATAAAGCGTGTCTTTCATGAAGAGCACTCATAAAATACATTTACATGGCATCCTCAGCACCTCCCTCCCAGGAACCCTCCCAGCCCTTGCAATGTCTTGTTTTCAACGTGCCCACAGCACCACGACTCTCCCAGCCCTGGCTGTGCTTTGAATGCCTCTCAGGATTATTTCCTAAGCTGAAGAACAGGACAAAAATGTTTATTCATGTTTCTCATAGCCCTTTTCATCTGCACTGATCTGTCAGAAGGGTTTTTTGTACCAAAGCAGCCTCCTCCTGTCACTGTGGGGCTGAGAAAGCTGTGGATGCATCCCATGCCACATTGACTCCGTGAGCATGGAGCTGTCAGATATTTAATAACAAAATACTTTAGGAACTTGGAAATGCGGGATCTAATCTGAAAAAAAATCCACTGCACTGCTGCTTTTCTCCATCTCTGCCACTGACCTGCCCCATAAAACCTGCTTTGGGTTCTCACCCTGCTCCATCATGGAGCTGGGGAATTTCTTGTCTTTTTAACTACCACTGGGAAGATTCTGCTTCTGATTTTCCTCTTCTCATTTGGTGTGTTTAAATCTTCAATTTAGAACCAAAATGTCTGCTCATATCCCAAACTACAGGTGATTAAAGAGATTGGTAAAAAACAGTTTCTTCAGCTTTGGGATGTGGTGGAATGTTGGACTTGGTTGGGCTGGGTTAAGGGTTGGACTCAATGATTGATTCTTTGAGTCTATCCATAAATTCCATCCCACCTCTACAAACCTGGTCCTTAATCCCTCATTTCCCCCTCTACCCTTCCTCTGTGCTAATAGAGGAAGCACAAATTTCTAGAATCAGTAATTTTCCCTGCTTTATTTTTAAGCTTATTTTCCATTCAGTTCCAGGGTATTATTCTTCTCCCCATCAATATTTATCCCAAACCCTGAATGCTGCTGACATCAGATTAATGAACTCACAGCAGATCAAATCACTTCCCCTGGAGCTTTCAAACATTTGCATCCGTTACTATTTTTCAGTAATAACCTGTGGGAGTTGATAGTTCAGTGGTCTGAAATCCAGATTTGGTTTCTGTCCCCAAAACCAGGAATTAAATTAAATCATTCCAAGAAGAAAATACGACTTCTTCGAATGTTCACTGAATAACAAAAAACTCGTATTTTTCCACATTAGTGGTCGGCTCTTTCTCATTTATTTTGAAGAGAGACGGTTCTCATCTTTATAATAAAAGTAATAATTGCAAATTCAAACCAAAAAGGCCCTTACTTGGAACAATCAGCTCGATTTCTTCTGACATGGCAGTTCCCAGCACGTTGGATGCAAAGCAGCGATATTTCCCTTGGAAATTGTTGATGATTCCCCGGTTTTGGATCACAAAAGTTCCCGAGTTGTTAGATGTAACTATCCTTGGGTCAGATGATAAATCAAATGGTTTCCCATCTTTAGTCCAGTTAAAACTGAAAAAGAAAAGAAATGTTACAGTGAGCAGGACCTAGCAGAGCATTTGGTAACCAGGAGTAAATGTGGGGGCAAGAGGGTTTTATCAAAATAAAAGGAAAAACTCGATGTAAGAGGGGAGAGGTGAATGGCAGAATGAACACTGTGCTCCCCTGCCTGGTGCTGCCTCTCAGGCACGTCTCTCCTTCCACACACTCTGTTTTTGGACAACTGGCTGTGACCTGAGACAAGAGCTTGGAGCAAGGACAGAGAGAGAGCATCTGGGAAAGCCACACGCTGACAGGACCTGGAGGTTTGCAAAGGTTGTGACTGTAGTGGAATTGCTGCTTTTGGAATGACAAAGATCCACAAGAGCTCTCCCCACCCTCGACCATGGCTGAATCAGAAGAAACTGAAATGATTTCACTGAGTTTCTCCTTGCCACAGAACCATTTGTACTTCTGATGCTGCTGGGGAGAGACTTTGATGAATGCTGAAGGAATTGTCACAGCTCCCGTACCTGCAATTCTCAGCTGGATAGAAATTTGCCTAAACTGATTTAAAATCAGACAGATGGAAATTACAGTGTAACATCAATTTAGTGACAGATGTGCCTTTCATTTTTGTTTTAAGAGAATAAATAATGCCAACAAAATTGTTGTTTTGGCACTTCACTGGTCTTGGCAAAACTGCCTTGCTCCAGGATGGAAGGAATATGGGATCCCCTCACCTAAGAGGCACTACCACATCATTTAAAAACACCAGGAAACTTTTCATTGATGCACTGACAAACAGTGGAATAAACGGAATTTGTTATCATGCTACAAATTCCCATTCAGAGCTCAATTAAAAATTACCAAATAGTCTTGATCTAAAGAAAAGAATGCTTTTTGAAATTTAACTTGTATTGCGAAGAAAGGAGAAGGGAAGGATTAAAGGGAAAAAATGACATTAAAATCAGCTATTAATTTAGCCCAAACACCATTCAGTGGTGAAAGCCTCAGGAGGAGTTTTTACTGGGTCATTATTGCACTCTTGTTAATTATGTTTTCATTCAAAATTTCTCTTTTTCACACTGATGCAAAATGCACAGAGCTTATCTTTGGATATTTACCTGAATAATTCCTGTGTGTCTATCTGTACCATCACCATGACCCTGCTGATGTTAGGTACAGACGAGGCATCTGATAAAATGCAAACATGGTGTTGGAACACTCAGTTTAATGTGTTTGGGATTTTTAGGGTTGCTGTGGAAGAGGCTCAGGAACAGCTGGGCCCCTTTGATTACCATGCCACAGCCCATCTTTTGCAGCACAACCCAGCCAAGATTTTTTTTTTAATTTTTTTTTTTTTTTTTAAACCATGGGGTGAATTTGGCACGTGCCAGAGAAATGAAACATCCTCCAGCAAGGAAAACCATGTTGATACCAATTCACAGGGTGAGGGGAAGTGAGGGGGCAACAAAAGCTGAATGGAAAGCCAAACCTTAACCCTGCTGAGGATGATGAGCAGGTTTTTGTGCAGCAGCTCCTGACAGACACAACAATGTTTGGCAAAGGTTAAAAGCAAACTCAGCTTCTGTTTGCTTCTCCGAGCAGTACTCACGTGGGCTGGGGGTTTCCTCTGGCTTCACATTTAATGGTGAAGTCCTCATCAAAGGGGTAGGCAACCTGGGTGTGGGATTGCTCCGTGATGGTTGGAAGCTGGGAAACTGAACACAAAGAGGAATTGGGATAAAAGAGCCATGTCAGCCAAACTGGGCTCCCCTTGAGTGGAGAGGGACAATGGCAGCATGACGTTATTCCTGCAGGAAGGGAGGATTGCCTTGGGAAGAAGATCATCACCCCCTGGCACAGAGAATCCCCTCTGATCACTGCCACTCCCTCAGGGAACAGGGAAAAGCCTGGCAGAGGGACAGTGCCCACCCTCCTTCCCCTCCAAACCCAGCCAGGGCAGAGGGAGCTGGGGCCACGCCAGAGCTCCAGCCAAAGCATGGGGCTGGCAAATTTATTCATAGGTGAAGTCAGAAACTGGATTTAATCCAGACACAGATGCACGCACATGAAGTAGCAAACTGCTGCCTCCACCCTGGATAAAATTGCCAGGAAAACCCATGGGCTGCAAGGCTGGTTTAAGATCTGCCCCAGGGTGCAGCTGCATGGTCACACACTGAGGCTGCGCTAAATTTTCCTTTTTTATGAGGGAATTAAAGTGTTGCAAAAGCCTGTGTAACAGAGGAAGGAGAATGTTCCCTGCAGTGGAGCTGGGATAATAGGATCACCCCATTGTTATAAACAGCCAGGGAGAGAATTAAAATGCTCTTTGGGCACTGCTTTAAGTCCAGGGAGCTCAAAGCTGGAGTGAAATGCGGTGTCTTGTCATGTCACATGGTCTCAAAGCTGAACACTTCCAAGCCCACCAGCTCCACTGATCAGAAATAACTCTATTTTATTATAGTATAAAATGCTTCATTACAGCTAATTAAGGGTTAGGTGGTTCCTTGGGGCAGGTTCATAAAAGCAGTGGATGCCCAGAGAGTTTGTCCTGTGCTTTACTGTCACAGCTCCACTTTGGCTTTATTGAAACACAGGGACTCACTGCAGTTCCTTCCTTAAAAAAACCCAAAACCCCTCTGCTTCCCAATGCAAATTTGGATGGTTTTGCAAAAACATCCTATAAACCTGCTTGGCTGGCCTTCTTTTTGCAGCCATGTCTGTTGGCAGGCTCCAGAGTACTAAGAGCTCATGGCAGATCCACAGGATGCCCTGAAACTGGCCCATATCCTACTCTGAGACCCTAAAAAAGCCTAAATTTATTATTCTTTAGGCTTATTTCTTTATGTTTCCACATCATAATTCATAAACCCTAATATTGTTGAGTTCTGCTTTGTTGTTTGGTTGTTATTTTGGGTTTTTTTTCAACTGAAACAATGAAGCAAAATGCAGTTTTCTACCCTCATGGTCCATTTATGTCTGAAAAATGCAACACTCAGGAGGTCTGGGCTGTACTCCAGGCAGAGGGGTCCTCTGGCTTTCCTTGGATTGTTCCCTGTGAGCCTCATCCCATATTTTATACGTGTCCTGGAAGCTCATGATCCATGTAAAACAAGCAGTTTGAATTCATCCCAGCCAGAGAGGGATGCAGGAGCTGCTCCCCGGGGCAGTGAAATCCTCCTCTGGGGACCAACATTTGTCCTGAGACATCCACCTGCTCCTTCCCCAGGCTGGAATGGCAGTGGGCAAGGAGGGATTTATGCACATCAAACAAGCTTCAGGGGGATTCAGGGCCAAAATAAAGAGCTGAAGTGAAGGACAAACCCAACCCGTCGGAGCTAAGCGGTGTGTTGGATGGCAAACACCAGAGAGATGTTATTAGACAACTTTACAGCTCCATTTAAGCAGGCCCAAACAGGACAGCTTAGTTTTTGATCAGACCTGAATTTCCCAAAGGCCACATTGTGGCGAAATTAAATTCCAAATGGAACACAACTGGGAAAGGAAGATTTAATATTTTTCCTTCAGGGATAGCTGCAAAGGAACAACAACCAAAACAGCAAAGTGCACAGCAAATAGCTACAACTCACCTGATAATGGTATTTCAATAGCAGCTGCCAAACTCAATACAAAGAAAAACAGGCATATGGTGATGCCTTTTGTGCTTAATAGTATCTCCATCACTCTTCTGCAAACACGAGTCCAAACAGAATGAGAGATACCTTATGCTTCCGCTCACTGTCACTTCAAATCAGGCACAGGGATGTGAAAGTGGGAGTCTGGTGAGGAGAACAAACAGCAATATTAGCCTGCAAGATCAGCCTGGCTCTGACATGGCTATAAAATTAAAACAATGCTTCAGGTTTGCTGCTAAATTGCACTAAATGGACAATTTTCCTCTCGCCCCATCCCCTAGCTTCAAGAACAGCCTCTATTTAAACATAGACACAAAAGTACAGCTCTATTGTAGCACTGAAGTATAATTATTTTTTTGCTGTTTGGCAATTATAAGTAGGAATGGTTTAGAATATGGTGTATTTGTAATCATTCCAGTTCATAAACTCTTCTAGTGAGGGTTGTGTAAGTTGGAAAGTAATGTAACAGATCTAATGAGAGAAATTTAGTACACTAATGACCTTGTTCATAAATCTCATCTGTCTTTTATCTTTCATTTATGCTCAAAGAAGGACACAATCTCATTTAGTTCATTATTAGGAACCAGAACATGAAACCTTTGCTTTCCCCCCACCATCCCAGAACTACCCTATGTAGGTTTTGCACATTCCATTAGACATCCTTAGGTTCTGAATTACAAGGCAAAAATGTTCTGTAGATGCAAAGAGGAGACAGACACAGCTCTAATGAGCATTTAAGTGAAATTCACAGAGAAGTAAAGGAGAGAATTCTGATTTAGATCAAAAATCAGGAAGAAATCCCTCCCTGTGAAGATGGGCAGTCCCTGGCACAGGTGCCCAGAGCATCTGGGGCTGCCCCTGCATCCCTGGAAGTGTCCAAGGCTAGCTTGGACAGGGCTTGGAGCAGCCTGGGACAGTGGAAGGTGTCCCTGCCCATGGCAGGGGTGCGAGAAGATGATTTTTAAGACCCCTTCCAACCCAAACCACTCTGGGATTTTGCAAAAGTGAGTGCACAGAGGATTCCAGTCACCAGCTTCATCCACGGTGCCTGAGTGAATTATTAACCAGCACAAGCTATGTTCACCTGTGCACCCTCTAACAGTGCTGAGGGACATCAGACTCAGGAGAATTCACACCTCAGCTGTCAGGGTAACTTTGAAAGAACAATTCCGAAGACAAGAATTGGCTCCACTTAAGGAAAGGGCCTAAAAAATCATCTTCTCACACCCCTGCCATGGCAGGGACACCTCCCACTGTGCCAGGCTGTTCCAAGCCCCAATGTCCAAGCTGGCCTTGGACACTTCCAGGGATCCAGGGGCATCCTCAGCTGCTCTGGGCACCTGTGCCAGGGTGCAGGAGCCACGGAGGGTCCAGGCAGCCCAGCCTGGCACATCCTGGCCAGCTCTGCTCCATGGCAGCGAGCCCACAGGCACAGGACAATCCCCTGCCAGGCTGAACCTGCCTCACACACAGCTCTTGTATCTTTGCACATCCCACCCCGTTAATCCAGGGATCAGAAAAGCAATCCCAGGGTCATAGGAGCAGTTGGCATGCGGGGACAGCAGGAGGTGGCACTGTGGATGGTTGTGCTTGCCCAGCACAGCTGCAGCAGAGGCAGAGCTCAGCCTCACAGCCCACACCTTCCAGTCCAGGGGGGTTTTATCCTCGTGGCTGCTTTTCCCTACAAACAGAGACTTCCCTTTCCCCCAGCACACTCCCTCTCACATCAACTCCAAGCTGTGCTGTGGCCCTCCCTCCAGGATGAGTTCTGTTCACACAGTCACCAGTCCACGAAAACTTCCTGGAAGTTCACATCTGTGAGACCAAAATCCCCAGCTGAGGATTGAAATTGGCCAACGAGGGGCAAGCGACAGACACTATAATCACATAAGCCTCATTTGTTTAGAAATGAGGCTAAAAACCAGATGTCTTTTAAGTATCTTAGGCCTGGAGTATTTGCTGATGGAAGAAGCTGACTAATCTGCTTAGTGCCCCGCTCTGCAGAAGGGCACTAAGGGGGACAGGAGGGGACAGGGACAGGGGACAGGCTCAGCTGGTAGCCCTAGGCTATCCTGGGTGCAAATCAGCCAGAATCAGGCACCACCAGCAGTTCTGTTTGTGGCTGTCCATATTCCCTCAGTTTGAGTTCTCCTGGCTCTGATTTGTGAATTTCCAAAATTCACAAATTTGTGAATTTCCAAAGCTCAGCCTGCCCAAACCTGGGCAGTGTGACAGCACAGGGGACACACAGGACATGCAGCAGCCCCAGCCAGCAGCCACCTGATGGCTGCTGTCACTGCAGGATGGGGCTCTCCCCCTCCTCACCTGCTCCTGGCATACGCTCAGCCCCAGATCTGTGTCATCGGCAGGAAAACAGATGCTCTGACAGAAAACCCTCTGGATGCAGAATTGCAATTTAGGCTCATAAAAACCTGACCAGCCCTGCTGCCTGCAGATGGCACGGTGGTGGCAGGGAGAGCCACCTCTCCCCCATCTGCTGACAGCTCTGGGGACAGGAGCAGGCAGGTCAGGATGGCAGCCAGAGGCAGGGGAGCTGGGATTACAGGAGCTGTGCAGCTTGCTAAGGTCACAGAAAGTTTTGTTTTAGATGAGTGACACAAAGCATTGTATAAATTCAGATTAAATTAAAAAAAAAAAAAAAAAAAAAACAAGAGCACACCTTTCTTCCTTAACAAAAAAAATTAGCTCACCCCTTTTTTTTTTCCTTTTTTTTTTTTTTTTTTTTTTAATGAAGTGCCAGAGCAAAGCAGCAGCGTTCCAAGTAAGCAGGATATCCTTCATCATGTGGTACAACCCGACTTGCCTCTGCAGGCTGCTGTAATTAGTCGGCCTGTCTAGCACCTCACTCCTGTTCCCTGGCTTGAATACTAATGCTGGGGGCTGACAGCACCAGCATTTGGAAACAGCCAGCACAGGGGGACCAGCAGTGATGGACTTGTGCACACCAGGCAGATAATCCCACTTGGAAACCTCCCTGCAGCTGGACCTCTGGTTTATTCTGAGGGGTTTCCACCAGCTGCAGTCCTGGGGTGATGTGACTGAAGCAAGAGGCTCTTTGTAGAGATATCCACCTTGTGCTAACCTCCCAGCAAGGTAAGCCTCCTGCTCCTGTGTCTGTTATCCCTGATGGAGCAGCAGAGGCTGCCTGTGACAGCAGCTCTGGAATGCCAACCCTTCACACACATCTCCTCACTCACTGGTCCCTCCTCTGTGCCCTGTTCTGGGCAGTGCTGGTGCTCAGCAGGTGAGGCACACTCTCCCTGCAGAGACCTGGGCCAAGCTTTTCACATTTTTAAGGTGACATTTAGGCGGGGCTGCCAAGTTTTAGGTGTTTAGGATGCCTGTCACCCTTTGGCTGTCCCACCAGGCCTCAGGTGAAACTGCAGAGATCCTGATTAAACCCTGACCTTCCTTCTCACCTTCAGCACCAAAAACACCCCAAGCCCCCTCCTTAATGAGCAATATCCCCCAGACAGCCCCTCCATCCTGGCTTCAGACACAGCCACACACCCAAACTTCAGGCAGCACAATCTCTCACCCCAACACTGATTAAACTCCAAACCCAAACCTCTCAATGTTGTGTGCCAGTTCCTAGCAAATGAACAATTTTGCTGCCTAAGTAATTTGGAGAAATGATTGAGGGAGCTGTGCAGGCACTTGGCAGCCCTGGGCAGGTTTCGGTCTCGCTGGTGCCAAAGCTCAGCTCTGTCCTTGAGGTAGGAGAGTGCCAGGGACCCACTTGCAAAATCCTGACCTTGGGAAAAACATCAGCCCTGTTCTACGAGCTGGGTAGCCCAGGGTCCTGCTTTTTACAGGATTACAGGATGGTTTAAGGTGGAAGGAATCATCTTCTCACACCCCTGCCATGGCAGAGACACCTCCCACTATCCCAGGCTGTTCCAAGAACTGTCCAGCCTGTCCTTGGACACTTCCAGGGATGCAGGGGCAGCCCCAGCTGCTCTGGACACCTGTGCCAGGGCCTGCCCACCCTCACAGCTAGGAATTCCTTCCCAATATCCCATCTAGCCCTGTCCTCTGGCAGTGGGAAGCCATTCCCTGTGTCCTGTCACTCCATGTCCTTGTCCAAAGTCCCTCTCCAGCCTTCTTGTAACCCCCCTCCAGGTACTGGAAAAAATTTATAATGTCTCCCCCATGCCTTCACTTCTCCTTTTTCCCAGGAATTCCACATCCTCCTTTGTTCTCTGGTGCACCATGAGGGCACCGTGTTGCCCAAGAAAACCTTTCTTCTGCACAACAAATGAACAAGGATTGTTACAACAATTATTACATTTGCAACCCCTCCTCTCCCTTCTTTCCCACTCCTCCTCCTCTTTCTCTTTCTATTTGCTTTTCTCTGCCTCAGGCTTAAGTCAAGTAATTTGAATTCACTGCAAATACTTATCTGTAGTTCCTTACCTGCAATTCATTATTTACTGTGCTGTTCAGTTAATAGTAAATACTGATTGCTCTAAGGACAGCTCATTTGTTTGTTTAATGAGCTGCCTTTAACTTACACTGGGCAAATCTTTCAAACTATCAGTATTTCCAAGGAGCAGTGGAGTTCCAGATTCTTTTATTATATCCCCTTGCTTCCAGAAGGATGTCGTAAAAATATTGGACAACCAAACAAGAAAAAAAGATTAAATTTCCATTTATCTCATCAACCTAGTGAACAATTTTCCCTACATGTAATTACTGCATTAAAATTGCTCATAAATAGTAGCAGGTTGACAGCCAAAATTCCCAGATTACTGGTCTACTGCTTCCAAAAGAAATTATAATTCACTACTAAATATGGCCTCAACCTCAGCTCTTTGGTTCCCTCTTCAAATATTCCTTGTTTAAGTCCTGTACAGCACAAATCTTGAGGAAAGTAATGGGTCCCCACAGCTTAACAATGGTGCATCCCTTGGCTAAGCTTTTCATTAGCTAGAACCAGGTTTAATTTCTCAGTGACATGGATGTTACAGGACTGGTAAATATTTGTAATTAGAAATTACAGCTTCCCGTGTGGCCCAGCAACAGGAAAAAACTCTAGGGGGGAAAAAATGCATTCTGGTAGAAAAAAAAAATTAAAGTTTGGTTGTTTAATGATTCCACATGGCATTGTTAATGTAGGAAAAGATGAGTTCAGTGCTACAGAGCACGGGGGCTCCACAGCAAAGCCTTCCAGAAATGGAAAATTCACCAGGTAGAGCAATGTGTGTCACTGTTATTTATGCACAGAAATACACAGGCTCCAAATAAGTTCATCAGAAGTTTGAAAAGAGGAATCTTAATTAACAAAATAGAGCATCTTATATAAGGTACTTTTCTAAGTAAAAAGTGATTGGTGAATGGGAACAGCACCTTCCCTATTACTATTGGTTAAGTAAAAGAAACAATATATTCTATGGCATGGAAAACAAGGATGAAAAAACACCACCTGTTGTTTTGAGAAAGAATATTGTTTAGAGAATACGTTTGCACAATTTCTCTTGTGAAAGTGAGAAGCTTTCCCTAGGAAAGAAAAGATCCTCACAGGCCTTCAGCTCTGGAGTTTCAGAGATACAGAATTGTCAGCCCCACAATTGTGCTCCAAAGTGCTCCCAGAGCAGCTCCCAGCAGAGGATGGCAGCCCTGGGAGCTCTCAAAATCAATCAATCAATCAATCAATCAATCAATCAACTCAAGGAGCTTTTCCACACCCCAGGGAGCTCCCTACTTCACCAGTTAGCTGGGAAAGGTGAAGATTTCTGCGCTAAATGTGCTGCTCCAGCACCAGGTTTTATGCAGCTATAGGTCTTTTTCTTTTCCCTGAAAACCCCACAGTGAGCAGAGTCACTCAAGGGTTTGCAAAAGAGAGGGAATATTCATAAGGACCCCATTTTAGCTCAGGTGTCAATGTCACCCATTGCTTTTCCCCTAAAAGCTTTTTGACACCCCAGTGTCAGGAGCAGGGAGAGGATAACCTTCACTTGACTCTTCCCCAGTCACCTATTTTGGGATGTTGTCAGTTCTTAAAAAAGCAGCCCATGATGCATATGCTGGAGGTGATTAAAATAATCACCCAAATCAGAATGCTGCTCTTCCTTCCGTGGCAAAGTATTTCCAAACACACTGCAGCACACAACAGGCACAGAGATATTTTTGGTTTAGATGCAATTCCACTCTCAAGAGAGTTTAGTGGGAAAAGTCCATGCATTATTCATCTTGCCAAGGACTTCTTAAACATTATCGGACAGCACATCTAAAGGAAAAGTTTTCAGTGTAGTCACCCAACTTCAGCATTATTTCACAAAATTTATGTGTATCAACTATAATTGTGCCTTCCCAATTTTGTAATCCATCAGTCTTCCTGTTTCCAACCCAAAAAACAACTCGAAAAATGTGAATATAATCAAAAAAGATATACGTACTCGAAGCTGTAGCACAATGCAGCAGCAGAATATTCAATTCAGCAAAGAGTGCAATAGAATCAATTTCCCTGAGTCGAAGTTTCAAGGAATAAATAAGGGATTTGGGAGGCCAGCTTGCCAGGTTGTCTGGGAGAGCAGGTCAGCCGTGGGCTGGGCAGGGTGACAGATGGTGCTGTCCACAGATGCTCAGTTGGAAACTGTGGAAACTCAGTTTCTGGTGTTTCTGTTGGAGATCTAGCCTGAGCTGAGGGGAAGCAAGAGGTGTACGAGCATCTTGGAATCCCAATGTGTGACCCCAGGACAAGGCAGCCAGCACCAGCTATCCACTCTCACAAACACTCCCCTTATCTGCTCCCAGCTGTTCCCAACAAAATCCTGAAGTGCAATCCCCTCAAGTCTCATCAGATCACACCCTGTGCTCTGAAATGGTCTAAAAAACAGCAATAAATGATTTTTCCTGGTCATCTCTCTGCCCACATAACAGCCCAGCACCTGGCAGAGACAATTTAATTGGTTTTGTCCATCTGGCAGCTGAAGCACTGAGTACAAGGACCACATTTCTTAAAGCTCTGCATGGGTTTTACACACCCACAGGGATGGAAAGCTGAAGAAATGGGGTTTGTAACCTGCAAAGACCCTCAGGAGCCCAGATTTGCCAGCCCCATCAGACCTGCTCTGCTGGAACCTCAAAATGCCTCTGAGCACAAAGACTCCCAAGAAAATCCAGGGTGGAAATCAATACCTGCTTTAGCCTCTTCATGGCCAAAGGAATAAATGCGAACAGTTCATGGGCTGTTGCTGATGATGGATACTTCATTAAACTTTAGTGATGACATTATTGACCTGGCACTTTCCAGTAAATTGAGATAATCAGCCTCGTGGTCACTCCTTCCAGCAGGAGCTCACAAACCTGCAGCCAAATTCTGCCCTTATGGATGTTCTTAAACATGTGAGGAAAACCCAGCACCTGTATTGATCTGAAGAGGACAGCAGGGAAATGGGACACCAGGTGACCCCACAGTGGCTCTGGCTCCAAAGGAGAACAGAACTCCTCTGTCTTCCTTCAGCTATCTGAGGAGTTGCTGAGCCAGATCTGCTTTTTAATGCCAACAGGCCTCTCCTCCAGAAATTTAAGTGCCTTTTTCTGTTTTCTTAATTGCTTCCTGCCCATCCTCATTGCACATAAAGCTGCTCCTTCTCCAGTTCATTTTTGGACTGGGTTAACTGGGCAGCAGCTCTGAGTACTGGGCCACTGCAGCAGCTCCTGTGACAGACAAATTTAGGTCTCTAGACACAGTCTTTACTTGAGTGGGAACTAATCCATATTTTTTACATTCATCTCCTGTAATCCTCCTTCCAATTCTACTGTTGCACCAACCTCTCTTTCAGGGGAAAATCTGGATTTAATGTAGTGGACTCGAGGTGTATGTACCACATCCTGCAGCACAAATTGCTTGTGGAGATGTTTTGCACACTTCTGAGAAACGCACAAGTATTTAATTAGCAAGTTTCTAAGATATTTAGAGTGGAATTAAAAGTACCATGCTAAAATTTTAGACTGTATTCCTTCATTACACTATGAAGTGTACTTAGAATAATACAAGTCACCCTAAAATAAGGGTCTGGCTTTACATATCCACATTTACAGATGTAAGAGCAGCCTAATCCCCTCATGTGTGCCTGGTTTATCCCCTTCACCTGAAGGTTTGGCCACACATCATTCCTTTTTTAACCAATGAAAACACAGAAATTATTCCAGCATGAGGAGATAATGCTGCTATAGAGGAATGTCGTGACCTACAAACACAGAGTGACCATCATCTGCTGGAACCCAGAATGCAGAGAATATTCCTCTGCATGTTCTGAAGGATCCAAACACTCTGACAAACACTGCTTTTAACCTTCAGCCATGGAAAGGGCTGCCCAGGCTTTGGGATGAAACAGAACTTTCCAGAATGTTAATTAGATACCAGCAGAATATGGAATTTATCACAGGGGGAGAAAATTGAGATTTTTGGGTTTGTTAGCATGGTAAGGAGATGGAGACAAGCTGGAGGATCCTTGTGGGTTTCAGGCTTCTTCCTCCTTCTCCATCTCCTGCACATTCTGCAGTGTTGGGGACACAGGAACATTGGGCACAATTTGCCACAGTGTCACGAGAATAGAGATTTAGTTAGTTATTGGTAGAAAAGTAGAAATAATGCCTGTTCTTGGAGATAATTGGGTGAATTCGCTTGAAGAGAACCTTGATTCTGTGTGTTTGGGGCTTTTTGGTGCCTTTTCTCCCTCATGCCAAGCTGGTGTAAAGCCTAGGGTGCAGAAATTGCTGCTCAGAAAATAATAACCAACCTGGAGAGTGAGAACAACCAAGAGTGCAGTTTGGCTTTTTACTGAACAAGGATTTGGGAAAAGGCCTCCCCTGTCAGGGAGAGACTTGTGGGAGTGGGAGAACTCCAACAATCATCCTCCTTGCTGATCACCAACCAGCCCAGACCTGAGCTCTGCACACACACCTGAAAGCACAGCCTGTTCAAAATTCAACTATTATCCAAGGCTTTTGCCATTCCGCATTTCCTTGAGATGCTACATCTCCTAAACGAGTCTAGCACATTTCAGGCTGAAACTAGTTTTATATTAATTGAGATTTTCAACAGCCATTAGCATTTCAGCTCATAGGTCAAGCGTGAAGCAGAAAGCAGAGGACAGCAGCAGGTGAGGTGGGTGATGGGGATGAGGCTGTGGCAGCCAGGCACAAAGGAAAGGAAAGGAAAAAAAAGAAAAGCAGTTTGTGCTGAGATCAGACTGCCAATGACAGCCTCTGCCAACAGAGGTGATGCAAATTCTCCGAAATTTCAACACGAATTTGCAAAGGTGCCTGCTTCTTTTGTATGCTCATCCTGCCTCTTTCAAAACACATAATAATGGGAAAATCATGAGCTTTCTGCTGCTAATACAAAGGAACATGAGTTATAGCAAAGCAGCAGCTCCTTGAAGCAGCCCTGCCTCACCTTGAAAGGCTCTCCTGGAACCCAGCACATGCCACAGCCAGTCTGAGCCATTCCAATTCCTGCTTGGAGCACATCCTTGGCACACACAGAGCCAGGAGAGCTCTGCTGCCTGGGAAACGTGGGCAGGGATGTGCCAGGCAGAGTTCTGGCAGGCCTGGGGCTAATGAGATTGTTCAGTCAGCAGAAAGCTCGGGGAGAACAACAAGAAACACTCTCCTCCAAAGGCACAGCCAAGGGCTCCTCAGGATTCTGCACAGGAGGAACCCTGCACTCTCTCAGGTAGTAAAGGAGGGGGAAATTTACACACCCAGCCCCTGATGGGCTCTGTTCCAGGCACAGGAACCATCCCAGTGCCAGGAAAATCACCTGACAGTGGCAGAAACCACTGCAGGGCACCGAGGGCTCCACTTGTTGTTGGGGATTCTCACAGCGTGGGTTTGTGTTTGCTGGAGAGCTCCCTGTGCTGGTAACGAGGTGACAACATTAACAGGGGGAAAAGGGGATTTAATTAGAAATGAATTACCTCTACAAACAGCAGAAAACAGCAATTATTACCACTCAATCCATCAAGGATCATCTTTTCCTGCTGCATCCCAAGCAGGTGAACTCAGTCACGATGTGCAACACTGGCAATACTGTCAGATATCAAACCCCCTAAATCTGAGCTCCCTGCTTCATCTGTGCCAGGAAAAATGCACACACAGAGCTTCTCTGCCTCAGGGACTCAGGAGATGCTCAGTGTACTCCTAAAACCTCGAGAGAAAAAGTCCTGGCAGCCTTCACACACAAAATCTTAAACCCCAAGAAAAACTGACCCCAAAACTGCAACAAATCTTCTCTCTCAGTTTTACCCTACATCTCAGCACAACAGCAGTGAAAGTCACTGGGACACTTCATGTTCCTAATTTAAATTGCAGCCAGTGACTCGTGACCATGGAGAGTTTCACAGCAAGAAGGCTCTGTACTCTCTGCCTGCCCCTGATTCTCCTCCTTCTGTGAAATAACAGAGATTAGCTCTTTCAGCTTCATGAAGGATCTCCCCAACTTGCTTTTTCTGATAAGTCAAGGCCATTAAGCTTCCAACATTTTCTATGTTGCCAGAGATACAAGAGATTAGTCAGAAAAAAAAAAAAAAATCTAGTGAAATGTGGTGATTTCACACAGACACTGCATGGAAGTGTTTAAGGGTACAAGTGAAACACCATCCACACCACTCTGAAATCCTGATGTGCCTGTCTGGACAGGGAGCAGCATCTCTCAGTTTGGGAATCTTGCTCTGATTCTACAGGAGGATCCAGTAGGGCTTACAGTCTGCCAAGGCAGTGGCAGGAATTGATTTATATCAATAATTGTAGAATTTGGCCAAGTTTGTGCATTAGGAATCTGAGTCCCTGAGCAAACAGGATGGCATTAGAGATGCACGGACAATCCATCCTGCTTCTGCATTTCCTACTTTCCTTGTTTTCACCTGGAATCTACAACCATTTCCTTTCTCCATGAAGAACTTCACAGCTCAACAAACCCCCCAATGAGCCTAAATAAAAACACACACTCAGCAGCCCAGCCCACCTAGGGGAGACACTCTTGTTTCACCTGCATTTTTTAGGAGCTCATTTTTAGAGACTCGTGAGGAAGATGGGACAATTTTTTGTCAGGCTCTCCAGGGAGGAAAGAGTTCAGAATCAAACCAAGAGTGCCTGAGACATTCTCCTAAGTAGCACAATGCTGCAATTGATCTGGTCATCATTTTGTTCCTATAGCTTCTGTTAATGGAAATATTTCTTTGGCAAAGCTTTCACAGAAATCAAGTTTTTGATAAGATGAGGATTATTTCTGAGCACAGCAGCAATTTTCTGCACTTGCTCCAGTAGTTTTACCATTGTAAGAGAAAAGGATCATTCAAAACACTCCAAACCCCAATGATTTTCTTGCTGCAACAGTTGCTTTTCTCCATTAATACCTTTTTTTTTCCAAGGCACTAAATCAAAACATCCATCAACCACGCTGAAGACAGCTGGCTGACAATATATTGAATGTATCTACTGTAGCTGTGAAAGAAAGGGAAGAGACTCTGTAATTCTGCTTCTCTCTCCTCGGGATCCACATTCATCATCCCTTTCAGCACTGGCAGGATGCAGAGAAGCAGCTGTCAGTGACTGCAGTACCTTCAGGGGATCACAGGAGAGGTTTCATCAGGCACATCACAAGCCCAGGGTGTATTTTAAGGCACAGTTGATCTTTAGAGGTACAATTTGACTCCAGCTAGGTGGCTGAGCAGGAAACAATGAGGAAGCAACACAGGCAGCTAAGCACACTGTTCAAACAGCCTAAAAGCCTCAGGAAAATAGGATTGCTTGGAAAAATATGATTTACCTGTTTGCCCAGTAGCCAGGGAAAAACATTTTGAAGGAAATTGGGCAAAGCTAAATCTATTCCCTCAGCTGGTGAGGGGTTGGTAAGGTTTCTGCCAAGGCCACACAAGAAGGTTTAGAAACAACCCAGAGGAAGTGCCCAATAACTAGAGGGCAATTTAGGTGCCTGCTTGTCCTTTACTTCTGGTTTTTGTTTTCCATGGCAACAACAAAATCCACTCACCCAAACCCCATCACTGAATATGAAATCTTTGTTTCAAAAGCTGGAGCTGCTGCAAAATCCACTCACCTAAACCCCACCTCTGAATATGAAATCTTTGTTTCAAAAGCTGGAGGTGCTGCTGGCTCCCCGTGATGTGACTTTCTGAACACTGAGCACAAACCCACCATCGTCCCCCAGCTTTGGAAAAAACTCCACTCCACTGTGCTCGAAATTAAAGCAAATAAAATCAAATTAGAAGTACAGCAAGCAAATATCAGGAGTGGAAAGTTCTGCCTGAACAATTAAAATCTGCTGAAGTTATGTAAAACTGCAAGGGGAAGCTTCAGTTGAATGTCAAATGGGCAGAACCAGGATTGCACAGCCCATTCTGTCCACAACACCAAGTTCTTCAGAACAAGGGTGGCTTTTTCTCCCCAGCCCCCTGCAGAAATGGTGCTCTAATCAATGATCTGCACAGTGGGAGAGGTGTTTTCCGTGCCACATGAATAAAAACAGCATTACAGAGCTCATCCAGAGCTTCTAGATCTTCACAGACATTGCTCTGCCATCTTAAAATAAAAATAAAAGAATTGTCAATACTGTTGGTCAAATTATTTATATCTCATTTGTGTCACATTGTGGATAAATTTAATGCCTTCTAATCATTATCTCACAGAAACTAATTATGTTCCTAATAAAGACTAACCACAAAGTGGCTAAATATCCCCAAAAATATCACAGAGAGGAGCCAGCCATGCACAAGGCCTTCCATACACTTGTCTCTCCAATATCTCTGACTTAATTTCTGCTCCTTCATGCTTCTCTGGAAATGTCCCCAAAGCATGGAAGAGACTCGTGGATTTGCTCCTTATGGATCTGAGCATTTCAAAGAGCTCTCCTGATGCAGCCCAGGTATGGACACCTCACATTCCTTTATCCTTTCCAGCCCAGCTGCTTGGTCAAAGAACATTTATTGTGGCACTGAACTGCAGCCTGTGGGATGCTCTGAGGTACTCCCTAAAAGACAGGACTACATTATTATAAAGAACATTTCATGTTAAATAGATGGTATGAACCATTTAGAAGTCCAGGTCACAATCCAGGCAGATCCAGAAGGTGCAAAGGGAACTCACCAGGAGTCTGATATTAAATGCAGAACACTCCCCATGGCAGGGGCAGCTCCCTGGCAAGAGGGCACAAGGCCAACCCTGCTGCACACACAGCTACCTCTCCTTTAGTCAGGGAAGCTGAAAGGCTCCCTGAAGCTAAAAAAGAGCTAATTCTGTACCTACCAAACTCTGCTTTATTCTATGTGGCAGAAAAGCTTTCCTCATGAGACCTTGCACACCTCAAATATGGGCAGCAGGTGATGCATTTGCTTTCTTGACACTCTCCTCTCTGTAAAACTCCCAGAACTTGAATCCTGGTTTTGCAGACAGGCAGAGAAAGAGCTCATGGCTGCTGAAAACACCAAAATGCAAAAATGAAACCCACTTCTGCAATTACAGCACAAGCCCTTGGAGCTTTCCCCTCCACTCTCCTTTTCCTCCCTTTATTTAGCTGAAGTTATTTAGAGGACAGATCTCTGTTTAAGCAGCTGCTGCCACAACTAGTTGGCCCAAGCAGCTTTTTTTAATTAAATATTTGCTGCTGTGAGAGTTTTCTCTCCCCTCCCTGCTCTCCTTGTGGACAACATTTGTTCTTGCAGAGATAAGAGGAGTCGGCCTCCGCCTTCGCCTGCGAGGCCTCCCGTACTCCAAGCCCCTGCAAAGGTGTGAAATCCCCACAAAAATTAATTTTTATGATAGGCATCGTGACATTTTCCTATCAAGGACAACCATCAACAACAAGGAAAAGAAATAAAGCTTGCTGGGATTTAATAATGATTATTAAATGATGTCATTTACATAATTAGACCTTCGTACTAACTACGACATATCTCCTTTATGGCAAGGTAAATTGGCACAGCACTTCATAAAGAGATTTTTGGTTTTTTTTTTTCCCTTCTCTCCCACCAATTACAGAGGAGTAGATCAGGTAAATGATACCACGACCCATACTAAGCAGTTTTGCACAGAGGCAGGAAATGGAGGTGAGTTTCATGACGTGAATGAGAGAATTCTTGAGAAATATGCATTTCAGACAGGTTTCTTACACATTTGTTACTCTCAGAATTTCTTCCTAGTCAGCAGCCAGGCCCAGCCATGCCTCTGGAATGCTTTATGATATTTCCCAACCAAGATCAGGGAAGCATTGGGATTATTCTGCCCTTGGTGTGCACAGAATTGTTCCCTCTCTTCTTCCCAGCAGGTAACCCTGGGAACAGCATTAAAGGCAACTGGCTTGACCCAATGCCAGTAAAGGCTTGACTTGCTTGGGGAAAAAGCTCCAGCTGAAGTTTCATAAAGCAGATGTGTCTTGACTCATGTTTGCCTGGTCCAGGTGTGACTGAGGTTCTCACCTATTTCCACACTGGAAACAGCAGAGCCCAGTCAGTGTGAAAAAAAACCCAACACAACTCTTCATTAGAGCCAGTTTGGCACTGGGGGTAGAAAAGGGAAACAAAACATTTAATGCTTTTTGAGTAAAGCTGTTTTAACAGCTGGTACAGACACTCAGGGTCCCCCTCCATGCAGAAATGAGGAAGCAGCAAGAGATGAGCTCCCTGGGAGGGTGGGAGAGGGATGCACAGGGTGCCCCTGGATCCCTGGGAGTGTCCAAGGCCAGGCTGGACATTGGGGCTGGGAGTAGGACAGTGGAAGGTGTCCCTGCCATGAGCTTTTAAGTCCCTTCCAACCCAAAACACTCCTTGATTCCATGAGGCTGAAGAGATAAAAGTGCTGGGAAGCAGCAGCACAGAGGAGCACAGGATCTGGAGTGTGAAATGGAGATGGAGAGAGGGAGGTTTCAGGGAAAAGGAGGCAGCAACAGGAGCACATGAGGAAATGAGAGCAGGCACCACACGAGGCTGGGGCCTCGCAGCAGCTGCTGTTCCACATCCATGAGCGAGGGAACAGGTCCTGGGAGAGGGAGGGTTCTGGAAAAATCTGGGAGTGCAGCTGAGCAGGGATCAGTGCTGTGCAGAGACAGGCAGCACAGGGACTTGGGAGAATTTCTGAGGCTGGAACAGCAATTCACTGGGGAAGAAATAAAAGAGAATCTGGGTCTCAAAGCCCTGAGCAGGGAACTGGGGACTCTGGTGATGGCAATGGCAGTCCAGGGGGATCAGAGAGCAAAGCAGCAAAATCTGCATTTGAGAGTATTTCAAATCTTCCTGAACTCTCCAGGCTAGAGCCACAGCGGGAATTTATTTCAAAAAGAAGTACTAGTATCATATCACCAAACAATTTTTAAAATTATATATAAATAAGACACATTAAGGCAGACAAGACTGTACAAACTATTCAGCACATGGACACAGGAGGACTCAGCCTTCACTTACTCTGATCTATACCAGGGAGTATCCTCTGAGGAAAGCACAGATGCTCCTGACTGACATCAGCCTCACTGGCAAAGAAGAAATAAAAATCTGATCTTCTGTTTCCATGGGAAACCTGTCAAATTCCACTCATGCACCACAACACCTCGCTGCCTTTCCAGTAACAGAAGCAACTGGTGAAGAAAAACAAGGCTGGGGCCACTCTCTGTTACCTGTCTCATGAAAATCTTTCTTGAGGGGATTTATTAGTATGATTTACATGTTTCTAAACATCACCAAAGAACTGCAATGCTTCCTGGAAGCAGCAAACAGCAGTATCCTCATTCCCTCTGCTTCCCTCAGATCCATTCACCATAAACCAAGGTCACAGGAAATCTCCTGGGCACCAGGCAGGTAAATCCAAGCTGACAACACGCACAGATCCTCCAAATCTTCAAAGTGCAGGAATCAGGGAAGCCTGAGAGCTGTTCTAAAATGCCTCTTATATTATGGAGCAGCCAGAAAATTTAAATATAAAGAGTGAAATCTCCAGGTGGGCTTCCATCCCCAAAAGAACTCTCCAAAATCCGAGCAACTGTCAGGCTGAACTCACCAAAGCAAAGACAAACAAGATTTCTCCTTTGAAGGTAATGCCTTTAGCAGCTCCTAATCCAGGTACACATGAAATTTCTGTTTCCTAATTCCGTCTGCTTTTCTTTTGTAATAGCAGTGTTTCTAATTTTGCAACTTTGGCTTTATTAGAGTGAAAGTTGTTTTCATTCTCAGCTTGGCTAATGTTTAAATGGGCTCCCAGAAGCTTGTTGGGCACAAGGGATCCCGCTTTCTCACTCAAAGAAATCAGTGTTTTCAACAAATACTTTAAGATTTTATAATCCAGGACAAGTTTGGGCATCCCAAGCGTCTGGGAGTGGCTCTCACTCGCTGCAGAATCAGCTCCAGGGCTGCTGAAAGGAATCTGCAGGTGAGGAGGACCCATCCCAAGGGCTGGATGTTGTCTCTAGCACCACTTCTCCCTATCCAAAGGGACAATCCAGGACTCCAGAAAACATCCAGACTGGTGCAAAATGTGGCTCTTCTGTTGTTAGACTTGCGGGGGAAACATTGGCTGTCCAGAGAGGGTTGGAGTGGCCATCCCTGGAGGAGTCACCTGGAGGTGGCACTCAGAGCTCTGGGCTGGGGATGGGGTACAGCTGGGACTCTGTGATCCTGGAGGGATTTTCCAAGCTCAGTGATTCTGTGACTGCTGTGTAGATGGGAGTGGTGTTGTAGAACTTGTCCCAGAGCCTCACCCAGCACCTGCTGGTGACCCCTACACCCCAAAATAATCCTCTCAAACACACACCTGCACTCTGGGGCTGACCTGTGTCACTGAAAAGTCCCTGAGCAGCAATACAGCCATGAACAGTGAGAGGGTGGCTTTATTTTCATTGAAAATCTGGCACTTCCTCTGCCCCAGGCTCCACGAGGATCAGGGCTGAAGTGTCACCTGCAGGGAGGAAGGACACCAACCTGACCCCAAAGCCACCCCAGCTCCCCTACAGGTGACAGAGCCAGCTATCACCCACTCCAACAGGTCTGCCTGGGAATGTTTCTCTAATCCTGAACCACAAAAAGGCTTCAAATGTCTGTCAGTCAGGCTGCTCCCCGCTGGCCTCCCCGCAGCCCTCTCAGCCTCACTGGGAGGATTGTTATTGAGATCACCAGCACTGCCAACGTGCTGAGGAAAATTAAACCCCAGCCGCGGAAACAATAGCTATTACAAAGTGTGTAATCAGCAGGAGATGGGATGAATGGTTGTAATTCCAAGGCGTAGAAAGCATTTTTAAAATGCCTTTAGTCTCATCCATACTTCTTTAATATTTCGCTGCCTAATAGCGGCGTTTTATAGCCAGGACATAATTTCTGTGAGGTACAAACTTGTGGAGTATAATGTCAAGCTGTGTGGTAGAGCCAAGTAAACATTTGTAGTAATTATATGCCCAGGAGATTTCATCACCTGGCAGAATTAAGAAGCAGCTCAGTAAATTACACATCACTCCATCTGCAATTGCTGCATCTCCAGCAAAGCGCTCGGCTCCGTCTCCAGCAACCCTGACACGACGTGTCAGAGCACAGTGCAAACCTGTCAGCCTGTTATTGTGCACTCGCATCAGCCACCACCTCACCTCACAAAGCTCCTTTTCAAAGGTCGGGAGCATGGCTCTCTTCCCAGAGAAAACACAACCCTACCCAGAAACAAGAGGCGCTTTGCTCACACCTTGCGATCCACGCTCTGTTTCCACTTTGGCTTCGCAGCTTTCAAAGGGATGAGCTCGTTGTAGTGGTGATCAGCCCTAATTCCAGAGGGGTGTCTGGGAATGCTGAAATGCTCCGAGGCTCAGGAGAGGCAGGCTGCCTGTGGAGCAGCGTGCCCAGACAGCAGCAGCGAGGTTCTTGCTGCACACATATGTTCCGAAAGCGCTCGCTCTGCACAAAGCTCATTAAGCGCCCTGACAAGCATCCTGATCGAGCAGAAGCCAAAAGATGCTGCCTCTGCTGTTGGAAACTCAAGCAATGAGAATGGCTCCGAAGATTTCCAAGGGAGAAAATGCAGATTGCTTTTAAATATCTCTTTCTAGACTGCCCCAGCCATGCCAGGGTTACCAGGCAGAGTGATTACAAACAAGCGCCTCGATTAGGAATCTGAGCACAGCAATAAATTGCCCAAGCAGCTGCTGCACTCTGGCTCAGAGATGAGTGCCCTTTAGCGTTTGCTAAAGTGATTTCCTACAAAATCCCTGCCATTTGTCAGGTCACTACCTGGAAAGTGGAATACACTTACAGGACTCACAGATTCATCACTGGTTAATTCTGTTTTCTGAACAGCGCAAAACGAAAAGGAGACAATGCTCAGCCATCAACTTCTACAGGTCTTACATCAGTTTTAAGACAGTGCTTACTGCCTTCCACAGAGAATCACAGAAGGGTTTGGGTTAAGAGGGACCTTAAAATCCATCTTGCATGACCCCCTGCCAGGGGCAGGGACACCTTCCACTATCCCAGGTTGCTTCCACCCCTTCCAACCTGGCCTTGGACATTTCCAGGGGTCCAGGGGCAGCCACAGCTTCTTTGGGCATACTGTGCCAGTCTCCCCAGGAAGAATTTTTCCTAATGTCCCATCTGAACCTATTCTCTTTCAGTCTGAAGTCATTCCCTCCTGTCCTGGCCCTTGGAGCAGTCCCTGCCCAGCTCTCTTGGAGCCCATTTAAGTACTGAAAGGCACAACGAGGCCATCCCAAAGCCTTCTCCAGGCTGAACAGTCCCAATCTCTCAGCCCTTCCTCACAGCAGAGCTGCTCCATCCCTCACCTCCAGCACACCTGAACCTCCCAGCCCTGGGGCTCCATGTGAGAGATGTTACTCCGCTCCATCCCTCCCAGGGATGAATTGAGCCCCAGCCTTGGCTTTGCACCATCTGAAAGGACAGGAGATAAAAGACAGAGACACAGCCAGGGATGTGAACAAGCTGTAACAACAGCGAGCTCCTTTCTGACACAGGAATTTATCTGTTCATTTATTTCATTTCCCTGGTAAATGTAATCCTGCTTCTAATCTTTCTGGTTGTAGGAACAATGTGCTGGAACCACATCTCTGAGCAGAGTCAATGTTAGCACTGGAGCATTGTTTTCTTTCTCTAAATGACTAATTTATATTGTACATTCTCTGATACCACAGCCATCTGCCAAAAGGTGTTCAAACCATCCACATTGCAACAGACTCTATTAATATGCATTAAAAATCACATTACAGTTGACATAAGCCATTTCTGTACATGCATATGAAAAATACGACTATTATGTTTAAAACTTTCAACTAATCATGCATCACTGGTTTTCTCCCTCTGAGTTTACAATTTAAATCTTTAAATGTTTCATAGCAACCTCATCAAGCTAAGATTTCTGATGGCTGTGGAGCTGAGACAGCCCATTAGAGTAACAACAAGAAAAGGAAAAAAGAAAACAAATAGGAACCTGGTCATGGAGGGGAAAAAAAAAAAGAGAAATTAATTATAGATGGCAATAAAATGATAATAATTAAGAAATAATGTGCATCTGCTTCCTTCATTGTTTCCTATGATATTGGTCACGGTGCAGGGATGGGATGTGACATAAATCTGTCCAAAAGGCCATCGATGGCCAGCAGACAGAGCAGCTGTGACAGATGACATGCCCAGAACAGACAATCAGAGGTGACTTTGTGCAAGCCAGCACAGGACCAGTCCTGCTAAAAGCTGTCTGAACATCAGATCCCATCCAGCTCCCCGGCCCAGCTCTGCCTTCTGCAGAGCACAGGAAACATTCCCTAATTTCTATTTCACTCACAGTCTCAGGGCTTTCACTCAGCACAGCTCATTTCAAACCTCGGGGCACAGCAGGCTGAAAGCTCTAAGCAGCTGAAGCCCAGAGCAGGAGCACAAAGTCCCCAATCCCTGCAGAAACTGCTCCCTGCAGGACTCTGAGTCCTCCAGGCATCTGACATGATGGGCACCAGTATTTCCAGGGATTTGGATGCTCTGATCACGTTAATACCACCAGTAATCTGTGAGCTCAGTCTCCAAGGGTGATTTGAAAATCCCAGAGTGGGTTTTGGGTTTTCTTTCTGTGGTTTGTGTATTTCCCCTCAAGAACTTAAGAGGCAGATCCTCCTGTGGAAGCATTTATTAGACTTGCCGAGCTTTTTCCCACCTGGATTACCTTTTGTGAATGTTAATTACTGTCATTGCACCATTTATTGTCTGTCAAACACTCACCTCCATTCCACCATCCCCCAACCAAAAAAAAAAAAAAAAAAAAAAAAAAATCAAATTAAAACAAAATTGAAATAAGATTAAAACACATCAGGAGAGAAAGCAAGGAACACAAAACTGGATGCCATTTCATAAAGAATTTTTCCCAGAGATTCAGATCCTTTCCCCCTTTGCCAAACTCCTCATTTCCAAACCATTTCAACCACCTTTTCCTATAAATGTCTTCAAGAGCATCTCTCTTAGAAGGAGTGTAGTTCTCCTCTCCCAGAGGTGAATAAAAACCTCTGGATTCTCTCCTGAGTCCAAATTTTCATCCCAGCCCTTCTTGAATAAAGCACCAACTCTTGGAATCCAAAGTGCTGTCAATAAATTATTGCATTTAGAGTTGAAAGGTGAACTGGGAAATGGGACAAAGAGAACAAAATCAGGTTTTTCTAAGAAGTTGGAAAACCTCTGAGTTTCAAGACTGAAATTGTTATGAATTTACGAGGTTGATATCACCTGGAAAAGTCATGCATGAATAAATCCAGAATCTAAGATTTAAAGATGCTTCTTTCTTTCCTCCTTATTCCAAGATAACCTCCTGTAGTTTATGCTCTGCTTCCTTTGGTGACCTGGTACCTATTGAATTTTCAAAGCTGTTCATTGCCCTTAGCAAAAAATCCAGTCCAGTGAGGAATTCTAACACCTGCATTCAGATTTGATGAATAAAATACATAACAAAATTCCAATCCTCCAGGTTTTTTTTGCAGTGTTAGTCGAAGCAATTTCTAGAACTGAAATACTGCAAGGAAACTAATTTCAAATGAACATGTGCTGAAGAACCTTTGGGGAAATAGCTGGGATAATCAAAAATCATAATTTTGTAAATTCTTTTTTCAGCTATTTTGTTCCTGCACCTGAAGGAGCAACTTCATGTAGGCTTGCTTTTCTTTCCTTTCAGATTTCAGGTGGCACAGCCAGCCTGGCTCATCCTGACACAAACAGCCAGAGCAGTTGGAAGAATATTCCAGGCACTGGCATGGATCAGCTCCAGAGGAACCTGAGATTGGCCCAGCAGAGCTGGAGCATGGGCAGGGCACCCCAAAATCTCCTGGGGTCACAGCCAAGGACAGATTCTGCTGCTGCCCTGTCACCTGAAGCAGCAATATAAAAGCAACATCGTCTGAATACTCAAAAACAAAACAAAAAAACCCAAACAACCACACACCAAAAACCAAACAACCACCTCCAAACAAAAAACAAAACTCCACCCAAAAAAACACCAAACAAAAAAACCCCACAAACAAAACAAAACAAACAAAAACCACAAACAAACAAACACCAAAAGTAAACCCCCAACTCCTTTCTCAAGTTCCTAAAGGAAACTCCCAACTCTGTATTTCATTGCAGGTATTGATGCTCTTTGCCCGAATGCTTGTAAAAATGGAAATAACACATTGGAAATGCATTTTGAACCTCTCCTGAACCACAAAGCATCAGCTGATGTTGAAGTGTGTTTCAGATCCATTGTGCTAAGAAGCAGACTTGAATTTCTCCCCAGCATCCCTCCAGACAGACAGGTCATGCTGTGATTCATTTTCATCTATCAGAATAATGTTTAAATATTAAAAACACTCATTGGCAATTCAATTTCAATTATTAACACTTGATTATCTATTAATTGATTGTATTATTTTTTCATCAAGTGCTGGAGTTTGTCCCTAGGATTGGTGCTATTCAGGTCCTCCCTACACCCTGAATTCACTCATGCCCTGCTCCTGGTTGTAAACACAACACCCAGGAGTGAGAAATCAGCATTTGTGTCAGAAATTTGGACTTTTGTGGAAGTTTTTTTTTGTATGAAATGAAAATATCTTTCATTCTATCACTTGTTCAACCTCTTTTTTTTTTTTTTTTTTTTTTTTTTAAACTGCTCCCTGCCAAACTCCAATCCACAGAGAACTGCAATCACCTCCCCAGGTGTCACTGCACTGCCTTTGCACAAACCTAGCAGTTTGCTTCCAAATTAAACTTTAAATGAAATCATTTTGCAAAATATTTAATCACACAGAAAGCAGAATGTGCAGTTTCTTTCAGGGGAGAGCATGTCTCTGATAAAGAATTCTCTTTAACCTGCCTCTGAGGAACTTTGGATTTGAAAATGCCCAGACCCATAGGATGCAACTTCCATGACAAGAATCTATAATAACAGGCTCATATACACAATACTCATAATTAATGGTTAGATTTAATGAATAAAATCAACTTTCACACCTTTTTCAATCTTAAAAAAAACCCTTTTTCAGTACTGATTTTCAAATTGCTGCTTATTTCCCTCAGCAGAACTAAGATCACACCCTCAGGGAGTTACACAACTGATAATTGTGGTGTCTTGGTGTGAACTAAGCTCTGGGGAAGGGTAAAACACAAATATTTCCCACACAGTTATAGAGATTCTGCTCCTATTCTGAGGAAACTGCCACAGAAATGCCTATGGCACTCAGATGCCATTTTTCTGGAAAATATTTGGCATTAAAGGACAGTGGGCAGTCAACATTTGAACACACTCACTCAGAAACAAATGGGATTATTTGCATGACCACATGGGGACAGCACAAAAGGGATAGATTCAAACTAAGAAAGATCAGGGCTAGATTAGATATTAGGAAAATGTTCTTTACTCAGAGGGTGGGCAGGCTCTGAGGCTGCCCAGAGCAGCTGTGGCTGCCCCTGGATCCCTGGAAGTGCCCAAAGCCAGGCTGGAGCAGCCTGGGACAGTGGGAGGTGTCCCTGCCATGGCAGGGGGTGGAAACAGATCATCTTTAGGTCCCCCACAGCCCAAATAATTCTGTGATTCTATGAGCACATCACAGCACAAATATATTAGATCTAAAAGGGGAAATTCAGGATAGCAAGTTGCATGAAAGCTGATTTGGGACTGTAAAGGAGTAAGACAACAATCCAGACACAACATGTCTCTGAAGGTGAAAGAGAGGATATAAACAGCTCTAAGAAATGAAATGCAAAGCCATCCCTCTCTCCTTGGTTGCAGTTTTATCACAGACATGACATCCTCTCTCCCTGCTCCCTCCTGCCATGCCAAACTCCCCCTGGCACTCTCAATGCCCAGGGCTGGCCCAGTGCCTCTCTCCTCCCTCCTAACACAGCCATTCCTCAATATTCCATGAATTAGAAACACAGGACACTGGGGCTGGGAGCAGCCTGGCACAGTGGGAGGTGTCCCTGCCATGGCAGGGGTGGCACTGGATGAGCTTTAATGTCCCCCCCCCAAGCCACATCACGGCTCTGTGACACTGAAACAGTGACAGACAAGTGGCATGGCTTCAGGGAGGAGTGAGCCCAGAGCCAAAGCTTCCCCAGCAATCAGGGTCCATCCTGCTCAGGATGCACCACAAGCAAAGCCCAGGCACCCTCCACACTCAGGAGTTAAAAGGGTCCAAGTGGAGAGCAGGGAGAGGAGGTTTGGAGTTCCAGCACATCAAAGGCTTAGTGACATTGAAGTAATAAGAAATAATGAATATTTAACTCCCAGCTCGTATTAAAAAACCTATTAATGTTTTATTTTGTCATCCATAACGAAACAAGTAATTGAGCCAGTGGTTCTTAATGATTTCTGTGGTGCACGAGGAAAATTGTTGGGCTAAAACCAAGGCAGGAGTGGGCAGCTGAGGGCCATGGCAGCCTGGGCTTGGACTCTGGCAGCCTCAGGCACAAACCTGCACTTCTCTGCTCTCTGTGAAAAGTTTGTGAAGGCGGAACAAGAACTCAGAGCAGGATGATGTGGATTATGAATCTCAAATCTGACCCTGTCACTGCAGCCCTTCCTGTTCCCAAATCACTGTGGGGTCTTAGTTAAGGAGATGGTCTTGGATAGGAGGCAGAAATTCAAATTCTAACTCTGACAGACTTTACATATGATCTTACTGAATTTTTCTGTGTCATGATGCACTTTCTTCTTCCATCTTTTGGACACCTGCTCACGTTCATTCCATTCTCAGGATGGAATCTGTGTGCAATGAATGCAGCTCCCGGAATTCCCATGGATACACAGGTCTATTCTAACAACGGCACATTTAGCCATAGCCTTAAGGTATTATTTAAGCCTTATTTTGAGGTGCATTTGTTCCAAATTTGCCAGGAAATTCAGGCTTTTAATTACAAACAAAAGGATGCTTAAATCACCCTTGTACCAGCTCACAACAGTGACACTGGGGTTTGAGGGACTTGCTAACACCTGTGATCCTGTAAAAGTGATGGATTTAACTGTGCAAAGCCCAAATAATATGAGTTAGTGCCCAGGGTGTTCAGCAAGGTGAAATGAATGGAATTGCACACTTTGGAAGAGCAGAGCAGGGGAAGGACACACAGAGAGGAGCTCCAGCCACAGCTCCAGTCTGGAGCACTGACTGAGTGAAAAGCTCATGCAAGAAAGGAGCTGAGATAAAATCCAGGATTGCCCCTCCCGGGGCAGTCAGTGACAGTGGCACAGCACAGAGCTCTCCCAGTGATTCCCTCCTCCTGCAAGAGGTCTCACAGGCAGGAAAAAGCCCCACTGGCAGCACTGATCCTCCTCTCAGTGCAGGGTCCCCTTCTTGGCTCCTCTCACTCCCCTCCAATTCCTCAGCCAGGGACTCAAACCCCTCCCTATTCCTCACTCCTTTGGTGTTTTTCCCTCTTTCACTGCACCAGGACCCAGAAAACAAAACTCATCCATGGCTGGAGAAGGCAGGAGTGCAGCAGAGAGCAGAACCAAGCCCTGGGACACGGCTGAGCTTCAGAGAACACTTTCACCACTCCAGGTTTCAGCTTCCCTGCTGTAACTCCATCATTTATTTTACATCCAGGCCCTACCAGGGCAGATCTGCTTTGCATATTCCATTACTCACCAGAGCATTTAGCCACGGGAGCCTCTGGAGAGCACATTATCAAAGATTAGGGACTAATTTGACCAAAGACTTCCCTGGAGAGCAGCGGTGCTCCAGTGAAGGAGACACAACTGCTGCTTATCCCAAGTGTCAGGGATGAGGAGGGAAGAGGTTAAATCATCCTGCTTTGGGTTCTCTCCAGTTTAAACTGGCCACTAATCCCTAATAATTTAATTTATTTGCATTAATGGACCACGGAGTCAATATTTGTGTTAGCCTATTGCACAAAATAATGGGAAATGTTTCTTCTAAATCTGGTTCAATTTCATTTCTTAATGCTAAAGCACCTTTATTTCACGAGATACCAAGAGCCTAATTACTATTTCATGCTTATTACTTAGGCTCAGCCTCACAATAATCAGTTCCTAAACCCAGCTTCCACAGGACTCAGCTTGGAGTATTTATCTTTTGGTATCTGCAGTGCACCTCTGATTTGCGATGAATTTACATCAAACTGATTTGTTTCTATTCTTATAGCTGTGCCCTTGTTAATTAAAAGAGAAAAATCAGTGTATTGTTGTCTCTGCAGTTGGGGTTGTTATTTCCTCTACTCCTCCTCCTCCTCACGTTCTTCCTCTGCACTTTTTGCCTGCAAAGCACGAAGTACTGAGTGATTTCCAGACACAGAGTTCCTGAATTTAATCTAACTTAAGCCCCATGTCCAATTTGATAACAAATCCCTGCAATGTAAGCATTCACACTTGGTAAATACTGCATGATTGTAATTACAAAGCTAAAAATCATAACATGAAAGTGTTGATTAATGCTTCAAAGCAGATTTCTCATCATTCCATAAATGGAATCCATCTGATTCATCCTATATGTGATTGCTCTGTTTGGCCTCAGGCTAAAAAATTAAATTTTTCAAACTATTTCTTCCCACTATAAATGTTTCTGCTGGGAAAATTGGCTTCTTTTCTTTTCTTTCTTTCTTTCTTTCTTTCCTTTCTCATTTAGAGATTGTTGAACTCAAACCATACAGTCAATAAATATATTTGAAGTTCATTATGTTCTGGGAACCAAGGTGGTTTTTACTGCAATAGACACCATCCCTGAGTGGGAATTGGGAATTCCCAATTACTTTGGGAAGCTAAGTTGCTAAATTTCAAAGGATTTCTTCTCCTCTAGGAAGACTCAATAAACAGCCAGGTTTATTTCCTAGTCCTTTACCACAACTTTTCACCTGCAAGTGAGGAAGAAAACTACAGCTGGAAATGCACCATTCCAAACCCTCTGAGGAAGCTGGCTAAACCAAATGATGCATTCAGATTTATTTCCAGGTCTAAGACAGAATAAAATCACCTTTCTGGAGCTGCAGGAGCATCCTTCCAACCTTCCCTTCTAGGAAAGAGCTGGATTCCCAAGATTTCCTTTTCCAGGAATCAGCTCTGAATATGAGGCTGAGCTTTCCATCCTGCCAGAGGAAATCTGGGCAGCCTCAGCCCATCCAAGCTGCTGCTCCTGCGAGGGGTTTGGGACCCTGCACTGCTGATAATTAACATCCCCTCTGAGCTGGAGCAGCCCTGCTGACTTCCCTACCATGAAATGCAGCATTTTAATATTAAACAGCCACAGGGGGGGAAAAAAAGAGGGAGGGGATGGAAGGGAGGAAAAAAACAACCCACTGTTAAATTCTTAAGTTTCGGTGCCTGAAGGGGATCAAATCCAGTCTGAAAATATCTGTTTGGACAGTTATGGACAGAGCTCAGTGTCAGCTCAGACAGATGAGCTGAATATTCACAAATTCCTCACCCACCACTCATAAATGACTTTTCTTTAGCCTGGCAACCAGCAGCTCTGCTGGCAAACTGTGGGGGTAAAGAAGATCCTGCTTAAGCAGAGCTTTTCCTGCACATATTCCATGGATTCTGGGCAAAGTGTGCAGTGAGGGGTGAGGAACCCATGGTTCCAGTCACTGCTTTCAATAATTTTCTTTTTTTTTGCAGCTGCAAAGGCCTGTACAAGGAGAATTAAAGCTTCTTTTATGGAAGCAGGAGTGGAAAAAGTCCCAGTCATCCCAATGCTCATGGAAAGTAAAGTGAATTCTGTTAGAAAAGTCAAATCCATAGGCACTAAAATTCCCTCCTCAGTGGTGTTTTCCAGGCCTTCCACAGATAGATGGGAAAAATTCACTGATCTAATGCACAGAATTATCATCATTAATATGAAAACCTAAACATGCCAGTGTGGGGCATTGTGAAGCTTTATCCTACTGATATTCCTGTGCAGAATATTTATCCTTATTATTATATTCAATTAATTAAATATATTAATGTTTATTTAAATAAATACTTATATTTATTTAAATAAATATTTATATTTATTTAAAATTTATATTTATTAAATATATATAATTTATTATATATCCTTATTATTATATTTCCTTATTTATAGTTATTCCTTTGGAGAAATGTCAGCAGAGGACTGAACAGAAAGGAAAACTGGAGGACTGATTAAACCACGTTTAAACCATGAGAACACGCAAAAGCAGAGTATTTAAAATAAATTAAAATCATTAAAATAGACCTTAATTGCAGAACCCAGGTTTATCTGTGTCATCCAATGTCACAATACTTCAAGGCAGGCGATGAGGAGAAAAAGGCAAAAATCCCCAACAACTGCATCCAGCAGCAGAGCAGTATCTGCATTATTCATCATCAGTCGTGCAGTGACAGATCCAAAATAATTAGTATTATTCACATTAACTTATGCAATTCCCCTGCCTAAAGAGAAGCCATAAAGAAATGTAAAGTAATTAAAAGCAGAGATGCTCTGGATGGGCTGGGAAGTTCTGGTGGAGCAAATCTTGGAGGGAGGAGGAAGAACAAAACTTGGTAACAACATGGAAGGGCAAAAATGCAGTTGTCAAAGGAGAAAAGTGAAAGAATTGAAAATCCTGGTGTGTACCTCACAGATTAGGGAAACCAGTGACTTTTCAGCAAAAAGGGAAAAAATAAAAAAGGGAATCAAGAAAGAATTAAAAAGGGGACAAAAAAATAACACTGGAGGAGAAAAAACAGAAAATAAATAAAAATCAGCTTGATATAAAAAAAGATATAGAAAATATAAATATATATATATATTATTTATGTTCTTTTAGTCTGAGCTTTCAAAAGTTAGGGCTATTAAATTAGAGTCCCATTGAATGTGGCATGGTTTGGTTGGAAGGGATCTTAAATCCCACCCAGTGCCACCCCTGCCATGGCAGGGACACCTCCCACTGTCCCAGGCTGCTCCCAGCCCCAATGTCCAACCTGGCCTGGGACACTGCCAGGGACACTGCCAGGGATCCAGGGGCAGCCCCAGCTGCTCTGGTTCTCCCCTCCCTCCCAGGGAACAATTCCTTCCCAATACCCCATTAACTCTCTTCTCTTTCAAGCATTTCCCCTTGTCCTATCACTATTTCTTCCTGATAGAAACCAGAAACTTTTATCCCTACAAGGACCTCTGTCTGAAAAAGAGAGAAAAAAATAGGTATTTGTTTACAGTCCATGTAGAGCCACAGGTAGTGATGTTACCACTAAGGTAACATCAAAGTTAGCAAGAGATTCCAGCAGAATTTGACCCTCACCTCCAGAAGGAACTGCAAGGAACTCCAACACAGTTTAGATAAATCTTCAGAATCTGGAAGGGCACTGCCTCGATGTGCAGCTGTCCCCGTTTATTACAAAGACAGAAAGAAACTGCTTTCCCTCAGAAGGAGCCAAAAAGAAAAAAAAAAGAATCAAGAAAAAAGCTTCCAACCAAAACCTGGCACATCCCAGAGCAGCCAAATCTGGAGCTCATTAGCCGGGAGTGCCTGCTCAGCCCTGGGGACTGCACCTCCTCGTGCCAACTGGGAATGTTCAACATGCCAAATGGCTGTGGTAGGATTCTGAAAATCCAAGCAGTGCTGAACAGAATCTGATTTTCAGCAGAGGAAGTCAGAGTTTTCTGAAAGGTCCCCACAAAGCACCTGAACCTGAGTTTTTCAAAGCTCAAATGTACCAGAAACACAAGCAGCAAAGGAAACACGGTGCTTCTGGTCAGCAAACATCTGGCTAAAAATCTCATTCCTCTCTGGCCCAGAAGCCATAAAAAGGTAAAAGGAATTGCTCCAGTAAAAGTTGTTTCAGATGTGTTTTAAGAAGCAGAAAGCACCAGGCACTGGAGAATAAACTCAGATGTCTGAGCTTTGTCCATCAGCTCTGAGGCGACATAGAGCACAGCTAAGAGACTGAGGAAACAGGGTTTGTTAAGAAACAGAAGAAAAGAAAAAATAAAAAAAAATCGTAACGCCAACAAAAAAACCCACAAAACAGCTGGGCTAAGAGCAGAATTCAGAAATCCTGTCTTTACAAACATCCTGATCTTACACCGAGATGTGCAACACCCAAGGCTCTGAGTTACACAACTGCAAAGAGACCAAGAGGAAGTGGGGAGACAGACAAAACCAAAAAATCCCCAACTCAGTCCTGGGGGGACACATCAGGAACATGTCCCCAAAGTGCTCTGACACCAGCACAACTCCCAAACCCTGCCTTGCACACCAGGAACCAGACTCTACCTCACACCTGCCCCTGTCTGGTGACACCAGTCACCAACCAGCCACAAGACCCCCAAACCAGTTCAGAAATTCCAGACCTTCTGTGCTCCTCCTCACTGCTCAGGTTGGCTTTGGCACCTCTCCTGTCCCCTCATGCTCCTCCTGGCTTGGTGCCACCTCCTTTCCTCCAGGATTTCTGCTGCCTCTGCTCGCCAGAGCAGCTTCCCCAAGGAATCCTGACAATTCCAGGGAATTGGACCTGAAATGCTCTGCAGATGCACCGAGTGGCCATTTAAGCAGTGACTCATCTTTTCTGGGAGCCTTTTAAGGAACTGGGCTGGCACATTTTCAAGGCGCGTTTCTTAATCCCGAGTTTTGCAATTTGCAGGGTGCTACATCCCAGGAGCTGGAAATATGGATCAGCTGCCAGCAGAACCACATTTATCAGGGGAAAAGCGTTTAGCACCAGATTTTCCTGTATGTGGCACTTGCAAAGGGTGATCCTAAAATATCTGAGTTTGTCCTTCTGCCCTATCTCAATTAATTCCTCTTTTAAAGGGAGTCAGCTGAACTTGGCCAAGAAAGACATAAATTCTCTCTTCTGTTACAGCTGAGTAAATGATATTTTAAATATATTTTTAAATTAATTCCTTAACTATGATCATTTCTGCCTCTGACTCGCAGAGCTATCTGAAACTTTTCCAAAGTTGGGTTTTTTTTTCTTTTAATTTGTTTATTTATGGGGTTTTGGATTTTTTTGCAATTATCAGCATTCTATCCCCTACACCTGCCTTCATTTCCTGGGGGGGAGGAAGATGGGTATTCTGTTAAGAACAGCTTATCATTTTATGCAGCCAAATTAGTGAAAGTACCGTGAAATTCTGAGTAATTAGTGTGTAAATAATTAACACTCAAGTAAGAACCCTTTTAACAGGTCCAGCCCAGGCTATGAAGGCCTCTCACACAATTTCTCTCAGATCATCATGAAATATTTCTACATCTTCATTTTTCCACCCTGAACCTGCAAATTCCAGAGAGGACCAGGTTCTTTCCAGGAGGATCTCAGGACTCACCAGAAGACCCTGCACCAATTTATGATGTACAGCAGCTTTTTTATCAATTACATTTCCAAACAGTAAATTATTTTTGATTATTCTGGATTTTCTAGCAGAAATCAGGGTGCACCTGCCTTTGCTACGTCACCAAGCTGCTGCTGCTGCTCTGCAACTTCCTGGTGAGATAAAAGCCTGGAAGTACTTTTATCCATCTTTTCAATGGATTGCAGATGGGTGGAAGTGGCAGACTTGGAGACAAAAAAATACCCAACCCAACTGAGTCAGAGAAATCTGATGATTCATCCAAACCCAAGGGAAGTGGAATGAAAGATATTTGGTCCCATATCTTGCTGTAAAACAGGTCAATAATAGCCAGTCCATCCAGGTCACTAATTTGGAAACTCAGTAGGGAACTGGACAACTTCCTCCACAGAAACAGTCACAAATTAACAGTCCCTAATCACTAATTAAGCCAATTCCTTATGTTACACTTCTCAATGAAATGAGGTATGATGGAATCCTGGGGAGATTAATACCAAAATAATATTTCTAAGTGTGTGCCCAGCAATGGAGCGGGGATGAAGACCAGGCTGTGCTCTGGGTGTCAGAGCTCCTTCCTGAGCACATGGAACACAATATTCACTCTTTCTACAAATAAATACACATCTGTGATCTGTAAAGGACACTTAACTCACAGCACGGTGAAGAATCAATGAGATTAATTAGATATTTTAAGAGTGAAAATCTCTGTTCTTTGCAGTTCCACCACTCTACAGCAAAACACTACCTTACCCTTTCACACACACATGAAAAAAAAAAATTCCTTCAGCACACTGATCCTTTCCTGATGTGTTTCTCCCCAAAATGGTGGCACAACACTCCTTTGCTGCCTTGTGGCACAACCATCCTCCATCACCGGCACCCAGACCTTGGTCTTTGCCTCCTGTGGGATCCAGAGGAGCATTTTTCCCTCAGACACAGCTCTAAACTCCAGCTCACCCATTCTGCAAGTGAGAGAACGACTTTGAACAGAACCAGTACCACAAGGAACCCCACCTCAGGTTAATTCTAATACCAGGAAACCTTTTCTTCCTGATCTTTAATACTTCCTGCAAGAAGGGCAAATAAAATTTCAGGGCTGGCCATGGCCAGCAATCCTCAGGGAGCTCAAAGGCTACAGCTCCTGATGGGAATGTCAAAAAAATCTGTCAAAAGCATCAGCAGCCCTGAGACAAATGTCTGCATTGCAGCCCCTTGGCTGAAAAAATCCTTTAATGAGTGGCACCAAGAGGTGCTCTTTGTTGCAAAGCAAGTAACAACGCCAGTGCTTTCTGGATGTGGCTCTTTTTGGTGTTCTACAAGTGCCTTGGCAAGGCTAAAATATGGAAGGGTTTTGGTAAAGCCACTGCTTCCCAATAAAATGTTTGTAAAAGTTAAAATGTATATGTTGGCGTCTTCATGATGAAATTATCAGTTATTCAATGCCAGGCTGGGCTTTCAGGGTTTTGCTGGAAAATGCTGAATTATCCAATCTTTAGAGCAGCCCTCAGCCCTGGAGACTGACCCATCCTCACCCACCAGCCTTGGGGACAGGACAGCAGCACCCAGAGGTGTTGGGGGTCCCAAAAACACCCCTTTCCTAGGAAGCCACCAGTATTCTTGAAGATAAAAATTCAAATAGAAACCCTTCAGAGAGAGATGGAAATCCTGTGCAATTAGCAGGATTTTGGCATAAACTGCACATCTTGACTGGGAGGGGATAAAGGTTATAATGTTGAAATGGACTGGATTCATGAAAACTGGTTTTTTTTAGGGGTTTTTTTTGTTTGGTTGGTTTTGGGGTTTTTTTCTCCTTGGCAAAGGGAAAAAAATAAAGGAAATGCTCTTTTTTTTTGGGACAGCTTTTTGAGGAAATGAGGCACTTTTACACTTGTGCAGCCTGTCCCAGCTATCCAAACCCCTCCACAGCCGGCAAGCAGGGGAGCTGCAAAAAGAAACAAATTCCAGCCAGTGCTTCCACTGAGAAAAAAAGACATTGCAAATTCTGTTTGAGAGCAGCTGACTGGCAAATCTCAGTGCATTTGCTGGCAGCTCAGGCAGGCTGTGCAGAACATGGGCTGTGAGTAACCCAGGAGTATCTGCTGCCTGCTGGGGAAGGCAGAACAGGCACCAGCTCTGCCCCGTGCAGGGACTGGGGATGTCAGGCAGTAGGAAACCAAGACAGCCTTTTAGGTTCACAGGTTACAGAATAGCTTGTTTTGTCAGAAAATCTCGATTTTTAATTACCTGGAGAGAATTGCTTTCCCTGTCATTTTGTGCTCTAGGGTTATTATTAACTTTTTAACATAAATCTGCATTGTAGAACTGTAAACCCGAGTTGGGTAATGAAAACAACCACCCTGTAGGGACACAGCAGCTCAACAGATGATCAAAAAGCCTTTTTTGCATCATTAATTTGCAGGATTTCATGAAAGAATTAAGAAAAATAAGCATTTCTCCAACACGGGCATGAGGCATCCTTGAAAATAACAATCCCTCCCTCAAAACCAGTTTGCCCAGAACCACTGCCCAGCAACAAAGAGCCCCTCAAAGCCGAAATGAAATCATTAAGCAGCAAGAACTCGGTGGAGAGCTCTCCTTGGCCAGTGGAGGAGTTTTCATAGCCCTGGTGTCTCGTTCATTAATTCCCAAATGAGGGATGATGAGCGCAGACAGTGTCCCTTTGTCTCCCGGCTGAGTCCCTCGTTAGTGGGTGTCCCCTCACCCCTGTCCCCAAGACACAACTGTGCTGTGACAACAGAGACCTCGTGGGCAGCTCCAGCCAACACAGCCTGACCTCCAGGAACAGAGCTGGTTATCCCTCAGCAGGCTTTTCCTGTTGGAACCCAGGACATTCCTCTGGATGTCCTGGATGATTCCAGACCCTGGCAAGGGGCTCAGAGACCTTGGCAAGGAGTCAAAAACACCTGTGCCTTCCATTTTAGCCCTGTGCAGGGACAGAGGAACAACTCCACTGAGGGGAAAAGGAGCATCAGGCCACTGAGCAATAGCTCATTGCCCTGCTTTGCCATACTCAACAATACACAACCAACAATTTTGGTTTTGGCAGGATAAAAAATGCTAAGCTTGGCATGAAAGTGTTAAGAAGAAATTGATGTATTTCTTTTTTTTTTTTTTTTTTTTTTTTCAAATGGAATAGTGAGGAAATATGCAAAGTGAGAATTCTCCAAGAGATATCTGCCTGCTTGGAAATCCTATTTCCAGGCAGCCACAGGAGATGGTACAGCCAAATAAACAGATTAAAACACACGGGTTGTCGGTACAACTGAACAACGATCCATCTTAGAGCTGCTCAGGAATAACTTCCACTGCAGCAATTTATGATGTGGCCTGACAGGTAGGGTTTGGAGGGAACATGTCAATAGCTCAGCAGCATTTAAAGAAAACCCCCAAGTCATTTGTCACGTCTGTGTCAGGCCAGAACGGGGTGAGGAGCTCTGTCAGGACGCAGCAGCTTTTAGAAATGGGAGCTGCAAAGATTTGCAAGCCTCCTGCTGCTGCCAGGAGGTTGATTTGGGTATGCAGGATATAATCCTGGGAGTCCCCTCAGCCCACATGTGTGGCACAGAAAGCACATGCCCTCTAAGGAGCAGAGAATGCCGGGGTGGGGAGAGGAGCTCCCAGCAAGGCTCCTTGTCACCACCTCAGCACTTGTCACAGACAGCAGAGGTGGACACTGCCACCAGCACGTGGCTGGGGACAGAGGGCAGGGCTGGTGCTGCCCAGAGCTGGCACGTCCCCAGAGCAGGGAGGGTGATGCCTGTGAGAGGCTCCCTGGAGCAGAGGCTGGGCAGAGTTAAAGGAATAAAGCAGGGATTTGTTAAAAAGCCTTCAAAGGACAAACCTTGGGCAGTGCAAGATCATGGCCAGGGCTACACCCAAAATGGACCCAAGATGGATCCTGAGTCAGGAGTATTCACACTTTTATCAGTTCTGGTCCATTTCCACATTGGGGTTCAATGTCCAATTCCAGCTCCAGGTTCTGCAGTTCCACCCTCCCAGGTTCTCTCCTCAGTTCTCTGCTGTTTGCACTTTTTGGGCCCAAAGCTGCAGAGCTGTCCTTGGTTCTGGGGCTGGGGAAGGATTGTTCTGTGTGCCTGAGCTGTGAGGAGAGCTCACTGACACTTTGTGTGGAGTTCAGAGTGACACAGTAGGGCAGCACAGAATCCGGAAATATGAAAAGTAAAACTTAAGGCACCCCAGGAATGGCTGATGCCACCTCTGCCCTGGTCTGAGTGTTTGGGTTGTTCTTCCCTGGAGAATCCTCAGCTCAGGGAAGCCCATCCAGGTCAGAAATCCTACCCAGGGGGGATCAGAGTGGCAGAACTGGGATCCAGACTGTCAGGGAACAGGGCAGCTCCTCCTGCCCAGCCCCTGGTAGAACACTGGCAGTGCCAATGATCTGGTTCACAAACCCCAAGCACACACAGGTGCTTTTTGAGGCCTTCCAAGTTACCCCAACTTCAGAGAAAACTACAATTCTAATTCCTACACTTATCATCATCTTATTTTTTATTAACTTAGGCTTTTACCTGATAAGGAAAAAAATTAATACAAATTTTTGTGCGGTTTTTTTTCTATTCTTCAACCGACTTTTTTGGGCTTGCCCCACTGACTTCATTCGGGCTGTTATTTATCTGAACTGGCTTCCAAAATAAATGGCATTGGTAAATTAATTCTATAATCCTCCTTACATCACAGGATGCAAATCTGTACACATAGCATTTGCTTATCTACTTTTTGCTATTAATTCTTACATTTTTAATCACTTTCCATTTTCTGGCATTTTCTTGTGCTATTCTGTCAAATAATGAATCTAGAAAATAATTCAATAGCAGCTCAATCACTTTTAGAGAATGAATTTATATTTCCATTTTCTGAAGGGTACTGTGTTGGTTTTTTTGCTTTTAAATTGTTTTCTTTATTCCAAAGCCCAAGACTGAAGGTACTTTAATATCACATCTGTCTCAGAAATCCCTAAGTGGAAAGTGGCATTGCAGAAAAAAGGAATATTCTTCATAGCAGAATGAAATACATTAACGTTCCAAATCTGCAGGGGCAGGACTTGGAATAAACTATTGAAGCATAACAAAAAAGAAAAAATAACCAACAAAAAACCAAGCTACTATTTTTTGAGAGGATCTCAGAACGTGTGGTCTCTCAGTCTTTTTTAATACATTTATCATATTTACCATGCATTTATTCTTCCAGTATGCCTTTTGCCATCGTCATGAGAAACAGTGCAGTGTTACCAATCTCTAAAAATCCCAGTGCACACCCAGATGGGTGAGATTTCCAGTTTAACCCTTCCTACCCCTCTAAACCCAACTCTTTCTCTTCCTCCTCCTGCTGTTAACCTGGACTTGCTGCTCTCAGAGTAGCTGACCTGGAACTGAGTGAAGACCAGACACCAGGACAGCAAAAAAAGGGCAGGGAATTCCAACAGGAGAACATAACCACACCTGCAGTGCACTTATTAAAAAAAAAATAATAAAGCTGCTTGGTTATCGTGAGCTGGGTGAGTAATGCAGGACCATCAAGTCTTCCAATCCAACTAATGAAGATTAATTAAGCAATGAGAAGTTGTTTACATAAATCCTAATGAGTTTTTCTAACCCTTCAGTAGTTGAATTAACCAGGACTAATAAAAAGAAAAAGATAAAGATGGGCACATACAAAAGAACCTTTTACTTTTGGGGACAAGATTCCTTCTTCTTACCTTGCCTGAAAGAAGGGATTGTAAAGATAAAGGGAAACATTAGTCCATTATCTACCTGGGAAAGAACTGCAAATCACAAAAGGTTGGCATTTTCTACATCTTTCTTAACCTCTTTCTTCACAAAAAGATGTTTTGCAGCGACCAGACCCTTAAGAGAATTCATTTTAACTTGGAGTTTGGACCACAATCTGAGCAGAGATGAGGACTGTGTGGGTAAAATACAGCTGGGTAAGTCATTTAGGATTAAATTCCTTTTGAAATACTTCTGGATCTGCTGCAGTTCTCTTTAAATCACCAGGAATTAGTTTTTAGCACTCTCTGGGAATGACTGAGGACAAAAGAGATGGCCAAACAGAACAGCTGTTTTTACAAATGGGAAAAGAAAAGGAGGTCTCCATAAGCCTCAATTCAGATCACTGGAAGACCCAGGAACAAATTAATAAACAATTAAATTGTAAGGGCCTCCAGGAAAATAAAGTGAGAAGAAACTGCCAAGGTGTGAAGTTCTAATCATGTCAACCCAACCTTTCTTTTTTTGTTTTTTGGGTTTTTTTGTTTGTTTGTTTTGTTTTGTTTTAAAAATCAGGATAATTACCCAGTCACAGGAGGGAATGAGATGTGATACTTTTGGAATAAACAATCAGAATATGTTTGTCACAGTAAGGTCCATTCAACAACTTGTGAGTTCACACTGACAACAAACACACTCCAAGATTATTTTTTGTCTGTCCACCTCCAAATTGAGGGCCCACACCAGCACAGGTTTTTGACTTGGCCCCATATTTTCATGGTGAGGGATTCACCAGGACCCTAAAGGACAACACTTATGGTGGTAAACAACCTGAAATAATAAAGATAATGTAACAAAAATATATTCATAGTCCTACTTATTTTGGGAATAACCAAGGGCAAGCTTTAAAATATTTTTTTTTTCATTGGGAAGAGGGTTGGAAAGGATAAAATCCAAACGTGAGTCAGCAAGGAGAGGCTGCTGCCAGACACAAGTGGTGTTTGGGGAAATATTACCAGATGTTAACCACAGGACACAGGAGGTAATTATCCATGTGAGAGTCAGAAAATATGACCTAGAAAGGAGGATGTTTGCTCACTCCATGAAGAGAGAAGGCTGGAAAAGGGACATGGCAGCAATGCTCCAACACACGACGGGGTTTAATTAAGAAGGCTCCAATCAGTTGTACTTTGGGAACACCACTAATGCCTGCCTGCATTCACTGAGAGGGAAATTAAGGACAGAGAGTATGGAAAGCTGTCTGAGCCGTACAGTTCATCATTTTCATACATTATCTCCAAGAAAACTGCTGTGACCCATTGCTGAAAGCTTCTAAAATGACCTTGACATGACCACATCTGGGGATGCACTGGGGTCCAGCTGGTTGACCCCTTCAGATTTGTGCCAGATTTGCATTCTACCCCTTACTTTTTAGTGTCAAAACTCATTAAATAACATCTGACAGAAATGTTATTATCTTGTCTGGAACAAAACCATTTAATTTGGCACAGCTAGCTGCTGCAGCACCAACCTTGTAATATCTTCTTTTTCAAATTCATGTTGGTTACCTTCAAGCCAGATCAACTCTGCACAATAACTTGTCCATCCCTGAGAGTTCCCAAAGCATCTCTCCCTAAAGAGCACCTCTTCATGCCAGTGTTCCCAGTTTTACCTTTCCCAAACAAACACAGTGACATAAAACCAAACTAGGAAAAGCTCCCTTGTCACACCTCTAACACTCCTGTGTACATTGGGTTTTTAACATGATTTTCTCCCTATTATCCTCAGGGAGAAGCCTTCAGGGGGAAAAGGATGGGATGTAATAAACTTCCTTCACTGTGATGTTTCTATTACATATTCTTACTCATTTTTTCTTAATTTTCCATACATTTGGTGGTCCCATACAGCATTTTGCAGCAAAGCTTATTTCAGCATCAAAGTGGAATTTTATACTTCAATTTACTGAAGTAAAAGATGAGCTTTGCTGATGCTGAATTTAACTTTGTATTTTTATGTGATTTTATTAACTCGTTTATATAAAACTGGATTACACTCTATTACCAATCTATTTTCTCTGTGTCTACAAGTATCTGGTAATACAGCAGATAAATCTGAAATAATAGGAATAACACAAGTACAATTGTGCACAATTATAGCTTGTAGCACCCAAAATCAGACATCATTAGTAACAAATGACGATATTATAGAAAAGAAACACCATCTGAAAACTGATTTTACACGGCATATTAAAGACTTGATGGCTCAGGAGATGGGTAATAGAATAAAAAGCCTTTTATCTCAAGGTCATCAATTCAAATCCAAGTCAGACTGATAGCAACTGAAAGCCATTTGATGAGAGTGCTAATGAGCCCAGCCTCGTTACTGGAAATTTAAGAACACCTCAGCATTTAGCTCCTTCTGCTACCCTGAGAGCAGAAGGCAGGAAGGGCTGGAGGAACAACTTCCCTCCTTATCCACTGCCAGCCCCGGGCTCTCCCTGCTGCAGGGACCTGCTCTGCTCCAAAATTCACAATTCACTGCTGAGTCTTTATTGTTGGGAGGGCTGAAAAAGAGGATTGTACCTGCAGCACCCCGAGTGACCACTGCAAACAATGCAGAGGCAACACTGCTCTGAGCTGTAACAATTCCAGGCATTAATGCATCACTTTTGTTTGATATCTCACTATTTTCCTGGCGTGGATCAGATAACGTGCCAAGGCAAACCAGTGCAGGGAGAGAAAAGAATCCCTGTGCAAACCCCAGCAACTGTTCAGCTGCTCTGACACCAGCCAGCAAATAAAGCAGAGCACATATTGCATGGCTTGACAAGCAAACTCAAAATATTCTCTGATAAAATCCCTGAAATAATTTCCTTTGTTCTGGTATAATACCTGCACAACTCATTGTTGGCTCTGGTATTAACATGATGCAAAGCACTGATAAGAACCTCATTGATGTTGTCCTTTTTATAGTGAATGAGATTTTTATTAAAAAATACCCTTCCAATAAAGGCAACAAAACACTAGGGATGAATTTGCAATTATTTTCAAATTAAAAGCATCCCAGAAGGAATTTGCTTTCATGTCTTTCATAGGCAAAGCTCAGTGTTAAATCAACACCTACAAATACCTGTTTGCAGGTGGTAACTGAGGACACAGAGAAGCACCAGTGTGACTTAATCATTATAAACTGAGAAAGCTGGGCTGGTGGAAAATGTCCCTGCCCCTGGCAGGGGTTGGAATGAAATGATCTTTGAGGTCCCTTCAAACCCAAACCATTCCATGATTCTGTAGGAACAGGACAAGTGTTTCTCCATCATCTCTGGAAGCCACAGATTCCTTTTTGAACCTCTCCAGGTCCCTTCCAGCCTCAACTCTTTCAAGATTTTTATAATTAACCACATCATGGCTCATGTAAATTCCATCTTCAGCGGTGCCTGGGTTTAGAGGAGCAGGTTTGGGTTTCACAAGTGAATAATGGATTAACTGTAAAGGTACCCAGGTGCCTAAAGATGCATTTTACAACCAGCTTTAGCTTTCTATGTATGGATAATCAATTCCCTTAATTCAATTTTTCCCCGGTGTAATAGCCATTAGAAACTCAGCCCTTACCCAGAGGAGGCTGCAGAAATCCCCAAACTCTCACTTTTCTGCTGTCTAGAGATGCCTCAGCACCTAAAATTCCTCAGCTAAACCCCTGTAGATGCCTCCTACTTCAGTGCTGAACTTGATAACTTACTCCTAAATCCTGATGATCTCGTATTTATAACAGTGGGAACAAAACCTTCACACTTATGGAAACTCCCCAGATAGAATCCCAGACTGGTCTGGGTTGAAAGAGACCTTAAAGCCCAACTCATTCCATGGGCAAGGGACACCTTCCAAACCTTCTCTCTGCCAGTTCCATATAAATTTTGCATCCCACATCAGCCCAAGATGTTGACTTCTGTGCAGCTGTGCAGCCTCCAGCACTGCATTGCTAATTTTTCCTCCTCCAAATGCTCAGGATTCACCAATTCTGATCACTTGAGCTTAAACCTAGAGATCACTTTGATTCAACAAAGAGCTCCCCCCACAGCTTGCAGCACCAAATGGCCCAACTTATTTCATCTCTCTCCAACAAACGAACTGTCAAAAATACAGAAATATGGGTTTGAGTGGATTTTGGAGTGTGGAAAAATCCCAAATCCATCAGTTAAGGTCATTAGCTCGTGTGACACACCTCGCTGAAGTCAATTCTCAAGGATAAGCGTGTGACAAGCTGACTGGAGGAATTCTCCTTTAATGCATTATTAATTCATTTATTATTACAGTTATTATAATCTTTATGCAGGGCACTGAAGTTTAATTTGTTCTCTATGAGCTAATCTTTTTAATGAGCCCTTTCTTCTCCTCAGGATGGGAGCTTCCTCAACCACTTATGTAGCTTTTAAGCAAGTAGAAAATGACAGGACCGTGTACCCTCCTCATAAACACAGCTTCACATATCATGCCCTGAATTTTAAATGAAAATGAACGATTTCCAACTTTCCCACTGCCAAATATCTTTTAAAAGGTAATAGATTCACCAATGCTCTAAATATAGGGAGCTCATCACACAATGAAATCTTAATTACAACCCCTCTCTCTGACAAAGAGGAGAAAAGCATTTAAATAAAAAGCCCCTGTGTGAGTAAATGCAGTTATTTGTGGGGCAGCACAGATTAACTCCAGTCTGGAGCCCCATCTGAATGGCTCTGGGTTCATTCTCTGGTCATGCAGGGCAAGGAGGTCACCAGGCTGATCCCTGTCCTGAGAAACGGGTTGAGTCAGAGAGGAAACAGCACAAAAACACAGAAGTGGGTGGTTTGGGATCCAAAGGGGAGAAATACTCCAATTCCAAACCTCCACGCTGCAAGCACAGCCAGGCTTCAGCTCGAAAGGCTGCAGCACTTTAGGAATTCCTTGGACCTCAAAAACTATGTGGACATGGCACTTGGGGACAGGGGGACCTGGGTCTGTGATGGCCTCAGCAGTGCTGCAGCACTCAGTTGGATTTGATGGCCCTAAAGGTCTTTTCCGACCTAAATGATTCTGTGATTCCATACAGGAAGCTGCTCAAGCCTGCACTTGGAATTTTGCACCTGCATTTCCAGTGTTCCTCCTGGAAATGGAACAGCTCAGTCCATGGGACACCGCCCCGAGAGAAGGTTTGGGGGATAAAAGGTAGGAGAAGGTTCTGGAGGTGTGAAAGAAGAGACAACACAGATTGTCCCCCAGGAAAGCAGAATAAATCCTTCAGGAGAAGGTTTGGGGGATAAAAGGTAGGAGAAGGTTTTGGAGGTGTGAGACAACAAAGATTGTCCCTAAGAAAAACAGGGTAAATCTTTCTTTTCCATTCATACCCAAAAACCAGCCAGCCTTCCATGCTGGTCTTTCCAGCTGGATGGTCTTGAAAGAGGGAAAGTTCATCAGCTAACTCACAAACACACAAGGAAATCAGCTTTTCATGTCTGAGCTGCTCCCACAATGAGATAAATGAAAATATAACCAGGTTTTATGGGGATCTGGACTTGAACAGCAGCTGGATCCCACTGCCTGCCTGATTAGCTGGGATTAATCAGAAATTAGTAAAATATTTTCTACTTGGAACAGTCACTGGCTGTAATGGAAAAAAACTATTTATCAGTGGGTGTAAGAAAAGAATTGATAAAAAATACCCTAAAATATTTTAAGCACCATTCAGACAAACTACCTTTTGTCAACCATTTTATCATTTTGATTTTTACGGACTACAAAAGTTCACAAAATGAAATTCAGCAGCAGATCCATAAGAAACTTGCTCAGCGAGCAGAACACAAAATCCTAAAAAACGGCAGCTCAGAAGGAAGTTATGGTATCAATAATTCTCATTATAGGCAAAGTTTTCACCTTGAAGCTCCTGTCAATAAGAGTTCATGGGGAATGCATATATTGGTAGCCAAGACTCCCTTTTCAGCAGCCACAAAGAGAATAAAAACAGAATTACAGAAGGGTTTGGGGAGGTTTTTTTTTTTGTTTGGGTTTTTTGTTTTTTGTTTTTTGTTTTCTGAATAGGATTTAAGAGTGGTTAAATAAATAGACAGAAGCTCCTTGGCAGTGTGATTATTTCCCTCCAGGCACATTTCCCTACAGGAAGGGTCCATGGGCACTAAAATCCCATGGAAACAAAATGTCCTGGAGAAGTCCAAGCCATAAATAACTCCAGGGCTCCAAAACCTTTCTTCCCTGGTGAACAGTTGTTGGCAGTGCCACCATGAAGTCCCTGCTCTTCCGTTAGTTCTCTTCAACTTTTAGGAAATCCAAGGAAATCCATCCAGCCCCTCCCTGCCCCGACGGCCACCAGCAGCTGCTGGAGAGCAGAATGGGACACTGACCTTGAAATAATCAGGGTAGAATGGTCACAGCACCTTTTTCTCCACAAGTGAGGGGGTTTTTCAAATGTAAAATCACAATTTCCTCACCAATTAGTTGCTACAACCGGATAAAGCCTGGCTTAAGGCTCAGCTCCACACACAATAACAAATGAATGTTTGCTTGAGTTGCAAAAGGAGAAGACAAACAAGCTCCATCTGACCTCGGATGAAAGCATGTCCACATCCTCCAGGGAATTAAAATCTCAGGGAATCATTCCAGAACATACCTACATGCACAAACAGACACACACACATCCCCTTGTGCTTTTATAGAGAGCTTTTTCCAGACAGAAATGGTATCAAACGAGTCCAAAATGTTTACAATGACTTTAAGTATGGTGATTCAGAGAGAGAGGCAAATAAAATCAACATCCAAACCAGAAATATTTAATTAGAAAGAAAAATATGCATTTCTAACCAGTACATGAAGCTGTTTCCTCATCAATGCATGGTCAGGTTGTAGTTTTACATGTGAATCCTTCTCCCCACTTTACTGCATCTAGAAATAAAGACAGAATTGTGATTTGAGTAATGGCATGTCATATGTTGAGTTTATCTAAAGCCTTTATCAGTACAATTCCTTTGCTTTACTTTTTTTTTTTTTTTTTTTCCTTTATTTTTTTTTTTTTTTTTTTTTTTTTTTTTTTCCCTGTATGCTGAGTTTGTGTCTGATTTCATTCTCCATGCCCTTCATGTACCTGGAAAAGGAAAGAGCTTTCCATATTTGAATAACAGAAGCAGCTTACCCCATGAAATAGAGAAAAATGGGCTGAAGTGAGAATATCTGATTTTTATTCTAAATCTGGTTTGTGGCCTTGTACGAGGCACTTTTCTGCACATTTCCCCTCTCTTCCTTTGCCTTTCTTGTCTGCTTACATTACAAGCTCTCAGAAGTCTGTTAGGTGTTTATACAGCACCAAACAGATAAGATTCAGCTTTCCTCGGAATCACAAGATAACACGAACCCAGAAACAATAAATCTTATCAATCAACACCTACATTATTGCTCTCCTAACATGAAACACGTTTCAAAGTGATTTTCAATAGTCACTTTCTTTTAAAGGAGAAGAAATAAAAAAGGCTTGTGGAAGAAAAGCTCATCCAAGAGGAAACAGATCCCTTTACTGGTTTGGTTTTTTTTGTTTTGCTTTTTTTTCCCAATACATTCCACCTCTTTTAAACACATTGACCAAGAGCTGCATTTCTGTATCTTTACTACAAGGACAGGACGGATCTCTGCCACTGATCTCGATATTCCCACCTGCAGCTGGGCCACAGGATGCTCCACTGTGTGCTGGGAGCAGCAAAAACATGGAAAAGACTTTGGAGCTCTAATCCCACTTTACCTGCTCTCCCAAATGCTACAATCCACAGAGTGCAAACATCAGACCAGTTCCTGTGTCACTCAGGAGCAAAAGAATCACACGAGCACCATTTTGGTCTGGTTGTACCTCTGGGGATCACCTTTACAAGTGATTTTCTTTCCAGCCTCTCCAGATGAATGACAAGATATTCAGAGAGATGTCTTGAGGGAGAAGAAGTGATGAAGAGGAATTCAGCTAACCTATTTTCTGTCTTGTCACTACCTGATAATCTGTTTATCTGCTCTCATCTCACCAGGTGCAGACAGACTTATTTCCCCATGGACAGGGCCAATCCCTCTTCCAAAGTGCCCACGTGCACCTGGATCTCCTTTCCCAGAGCGTTTCAAATTCATATTGCAAAGTGCCCCTGATCTTTTGGGGTAAGCAGAGACAACTTCAGCAGGCACAGATGTAAACCTATAAAATGTCAGTGCTTATTGCCATACACATCTTTAGCCTTTCAGGGAGTTTCTATGGCCAAGGGCATACAGGGAACATTTATAAGAATCTCCCCATCAATAGAATTTTGCAGTTTCCCTGAATCACAACTCACTAGCACATGTATTTTACAGTCTGACCCCCTCTCTCGAAAAATTATGGTTTTGATGTGAACAGAAAACATTTTCCAAAGCTCAGTGGTGATTTAGGAACCCCAATTCTACTTTCAGCTGCACCTTAATCCTTCTTGACTTCTGTTGAGGCTTTACCTCAGCAATGTTTGCTTTCCTGCTGGCACTACACTCGGCCTTTCAGAGAGCCCCCACCTCCCCAAAGCAATGTGACTGCAATTTGTAATGCCAAATGCAAATTGCCTGAGCCACAGCCTGTGCCAGCTGGGCACAGCCCAGCTAAGCTGTGCCAGCCTGGTCCAAGGTTGGCAAGACGTGCCTGGGCTGGAAAACAGAGCAAACCCCAGCCCAGCCCCACTCAGAATCACCAGGGCTGCAAAGCAGAGTGGAAAAAAACCCTTCTGCCAAGAAGCAGGGCAGAAGAGAGGCCATTTTCAGGATTTCAGTTTATCACAGGGCTGGATTCAGGGAGTTCAAGACAAGATGCTGTTATTACATCAGGTCCAGACTTCCTGCCATTGCACTTCCCCCAGTTAGCTCTGTATTAAGCCAATTCTCCTGCAATTGATTAAAAGCTCTCCTCCAAATAAAAAAAAAGAAAAAAATCTGTTTATTTAGAGACATGGGAAGAAAAAGAAGAAACTCGACACTATTTCAACCTGAGATTCTGAGGGAGGAGGGAATGATGATTTGTATCTCCCCCTCCTCCTATTTTTTAATCTCTCTCCGAAATCACAGCAGAGAACAGTAACTCAAATGCTTTATAGCTGAATTCATTTTCATCAGCTGTCTCCTATCTTTACCAGTTGTTTGTCTGCTTCTCCCATTTATGCCGTGCATCTTGGACTTATCGATCTTGTAAGCTTTAAATTACAGCTATCCACCGAACAAAAAAAAAATGTAAAAAAAATAAAAAAAAGAAAGAGGCAAACCACAACAGGAAAAATGAGGCCTGGTAAAGGATTTCTGAAGGGCTGTTCACTTTTGCTAAAAGAAAATCTTAATGGCATTTCCTGGAGAGAAGGTCTGTGGAACTGAAGTTATTAGCAGACTGTATGGACAGAGAATGGGCAAAAAGAGCTGTCAGATTGAAGGAAAGGGTCTCTATCAAAAACATTTCCAGTGCAAAGTGTAGGAAAACTTGGGGGAAAAAGTACAAGATTTATACAAGTATCCATCAGCTGATTTATAGCACTGGGTTTATTAGAGCCAGCCAATTTAGAGCAGTTTCTTGTGAGGTTTCAGGCTGAGTTTGTATAATAAGAATTCAATGCTCCCCAAAACCAGTGGAAATATTTCCCATGACAAAGGCAGAGCAGGGGCAGAGCTGATTTCTGTGCTCAAGTGCACCCACTGCAGCCTCAGTTCAGTCTGCTCAGGGGCTCACTCCAGGCTTTTGGGGCTGTCAGAGAATCATGGAATCACAGGAAGAAACCTTAAAAATTATCTCATTCCAACCCTCCTTCCATGGAACAACTTCCACTGTCTACCTTAAAGAACTCCATGAATCCCTCAGAATCCTCCTCCACCTCAAATCCAGCACTCCCTGCAGTGATACTGCAATACCCAGGGAAGCTCATCCAGTATTTTATATATCTCACATATATATATATATATATATATATTCTGTACCATGAAGGGAAAATTATAACTCAGGGGCCTCAGTAAGAGGTGCTCCCACCTGGGGAGGGGTGGGGCAGGGTGGGGCAGGACAGGGGAGGGAAGGGAAGGGCAGGGAAGGGTGGGGAAGGGTGGGGCAGGGAAGGGTGGGGCAGGAAAGGGTGAAGCAGAAAAGGGCAGAGAAGTTTAGGGAAGGGCAGGGTGGGGCAGGGAAGGGCAGGGAAGTTGAGGGAAGGGCAGGGCAGGGTGGGGCAGGGCAGGGAAATTTAGAGAAGGGAAGGGACATCATTCCTCCTGTGGAGCAATCAGCTCTGGCCTCCCTTGCTGGGAGCTCTTCTGGCTGCAGCAAGTTCCCTAAGTTTAAAAATCAGCCACGGGGTTTATTTCACAGAGGAATAACTGAAATCAGGTTTCTCTTAATGAGAAAGCCTGTCCCCAGTTTGCACTGCAAACTCAGCCTGTTGCTGGTTTTTCATGCCTTGAGTACTACAAAGGAAAAACCTGTCCCCTTCCTAACTGGGATTTATGACTGTCCTAGAAACCTTGTGGCCTGAATCAAAGGTAGGTGCCCTGGAATGGTAAATCTGTTGGAAATTTGGAAGCCGAGAAACTAAAATCTAATCTTTTCCTCTGTGGGTATGGGCAAAGTGTCTGCGTGTCTGGGCTCCCAGTGCTACAAAGGTATTTCATTGTTCTGGGGTTCCACTAGGACAGTCAGTCTGTCCTTCAGTTCCCCCAAAGGTCAGAGGGAGCTGACAGAGGAATGCAGGTGAGGTGAGGGAATGCAATTCAGGTTTCCATGCACTCCTGCCCCTGCCCTCTGCGTGGCACAGCAGGGCACAGAGATGGCTTTGAGACATCCCGTGTCCAGCTGGGGCTTCTCAGTGTCTGAGCAGAGCCAGGAGCAGGGCTGGCATCACCCACTGCCTCTGGCCATGCCACAGATGGCACCAGCAGCTTCCCAGGCTCCTGCATCTCCGGATGGCAGAGGAGAAACAAAGAAAGAGGGATGAGCAGTCCCTGCTGCAATGTGACCTTCACATTCTATCCATGCATGGCTCCCGAGCAGACACACACACATGACAAAGGAAAAACCTGCCAGCCAGGCTCAGATACTGTTCTGGGAATGACAAATAAATATTTAAATGTTACTTGAATTGTGCCTGTAAAAGCAGGGGAAGGTAATTCACAGATTTGTCCCACAGGACTCGAGAAAGGAGAATGGCATCAAAGGAGGGGAGTGCTGGCCAGGATGGAGCTCTGGCACTGCTCTGGCTGTTCCTGAAGCTAACCTGCTCCCACAGCACTGTGCTCTGTACATCAAACCTGCCTTGACTCTGCTCCCAGTGCACACCACAAAGGTTGATCCTATTTCTGGGACATGTGGGTGGCAAAGGGATGAAAGGGTCTAAATCCCAGCACCCAGGGCTGGGCATTATCCCCATCAGCTCCAGCACCACCAGTGAGCCATGAGCTGCCCTTGTGCATGTCAACAGCTAAAGGGTTTTCAAGGGGGAGATTCTGTCAAGCAGTAAAAAGATGTTTTAACCAGCTTGGGAAATAGCACGGGATGAAGTGGATAAACTTTCCCAGCAGAAGGTCAAGGTCCTTACAGTTTATGGATGCCACATCTATACAAATGTGTTAAGGGGAGTATTTACAGTGATGTCTTCTGAAAACACCAAGTACATAAAATTAATATGGCTTGAGAAAAAGTACAGCAAGAAATAAAAGAAATTCTTTAATAATAAAGAAACAAACAATCTATGTAATTTTCCCAATGTGCACTTTGAACACAACCCAGCAAAGATGCAGTGTTCTAAGAGTCAGCACAAGCATTTTTCTGTTCTTTAAATAATATGATTATTTTCTTTTTAGCAACAGTAGGAGATACTAATTTTACAGGAATAAAATTAAGAGGTCTAGTTTAGCAGACGTGCTTTGCCCATATTTCAACTTTTCCCACCAGGAAAAACAAATTAATAAAAACATGTTTCTACTCTGTGGCACATATAGAATAAGGTAGCTCATAATTACTCCAAGCACAGTGCTACAAGTTCCTCAAATATCTGTTTATTTATTACTGGCAGTGCTATCAGAATATGAAGAGAGCCTTGCAATGCTAATCACAGCTGTCAGGGCCCATCACACCATGCTGGCTGACAATTCCTGTGATTTACTGCACCAGTAAAAGAAGGCAGCCGTGAACACGTTTTTGTAAATCAAGTCTATTGGGCCAGATTTGGGGCCTCGATTACTCAGGCATAAGAAATATTATAGCTCTTTGCCAGTACATAATTCAGGTGGTGAGCTTAATAATAAAGATGCAGGGCATTAAAAGCTGCTAGAATAGTTACCAGGAGAAAATCACCTTGGCTCCAGCACCCATGCAAAGGCTCATTGCTGCACAGTCTCACTCTGAGCCTTGTCATTACCCAGGGACAGCAGAGCCATTTTTTTCCCCTAAAGAAAATGTCAAGGTCTGTGCAGAATCACCCAGGTTTCATGTTCACACCATCAGCGAGTGTTCAGCAGTTAAACCCCCCGTTGCCACGACACACACATGAGTTGAGTTTAAATTTACAGTGCACACCAGGTGTTCTTATTGCCCCTTAAGGGAACCTGGGACCGGGGCAGAATCACCTCTGTCAATATTCCCCTGCTGGGTCAATAAATCCTGATAGTCCATAAAAGTCAACAAGCAAAGCCGACAGCACGCAGCAGCCTGCGAGCACTTTGGGGTAAAATTTGGCACACTGAGTACCTGCCTATTAGTTAGAATGATTCTACATTTAATGGCCCCGAGGTGCAGGCAGCACTCACACTGGTTTTAACAACCTCCTGATGCTCAAACCTGTGTTACAGCCGAGCTCTGAGCTCCTCAGCATGCAGGGAGTGCAAACTGAGCAGCACAGGGGCTGACAGAAGGATTGCTCCAAGTGGGAAGGCAGAATCCTGAGTATCTGCACAGCAGCTGAGAAATAGCCACCATTTTCCAGGAGACCCATGGAATCTTATCACAATACTGGGGTTTCGGGAATGAAAGCAGCCAGAAAACTTCACTCTGTGTTTTTTGATAAAATCTTAAAAAAACCTAATTTTTCAGCTATTCATACTCAAACCCGTGGTGATTCTCTGGCACTCTGGAGGAACTCTCAGCATAGAGAAAGAGAATCCCCAAAAGATTTGGGTTGGAAGGGAACTGAAAGCCAGTCCAGTGCCACCCCTGCCATGGCAGGGACGACTCCACTGTTCCAGGCTGCTCCAAATCCTGTCCAGCCTGGCCTTGGACACTGCCAGGGATCCAGGGGCAGCCCCAGCTGCTCTGGGCAACTGTGCCAGGACATCCCACCCTCCCAGAGAAAGATTCCTTCCCTATATCCCATCTAAACCTTCTCTCAATTTGAAGGTAAATAGTCTTCAACTCACATAAATCAGTGTAGGTTTTTGAAGTTAAACTTATTTACCCCACCTGGCAAACCATTTCCTTATGTTTCCTGGTTAAAAATTTTATGTAAATTGAGCTGAGGATGTTTTTTTCCACTCTACTACCCAGAAGTCAATCTCATGCAAGATGTCATGAGCATGAACTCTGAAAGATCAGAAGGACCTAACCCATGGCACTGAGTGAAAATAACAGGCAAAGAAGTTTGAAAATACTTTTTAAATTATCAGCTTTTGCTACCCTTTTCATAACAGATTTTGAGCACAGTTTTAATGAAGGATGATTTTTTTTTTTTTTTAGTTATAAAGATAGTTCACTGTTAAACTATAATTTTTGCTTTTTTTTCCCCCCAGGAAATGCCCTTTAAATGCACTCAAAAATTGTCCAACATTAAAATTGGAAACCTAACCTTATAATATGTGATTCTATGCTGAGATTGCTAATGATCATACAAACTAATAAGTAACTTATTTGGCATCTAAAATGATAAGCAAATCACGAAACAAGCAAACTAAAAGATTTCTACACCCAACTGGCAAATGATTTACAGACTAAAAAATCCAGACAGACATAAAAGTGAATGACTTTCAAGCAGTAGGAAGAAATGAAGTCTACAGTCTGAAGTTGCTCATTATCCCTCATTTGTTCAATTCTTATCTTGATTTGGTCATCAACTCTCTGCTTGCTCGTTAAGATGGTCAAGCCATGCAAACAAAGTGATATTTGTTCCCATAACAACGTTGAACCCTTATATAGCATTTTTCATCATCAAGTCTCTGAGTTTTCCGCAAAGAAGGAGAGCTTTGTTATTTATCCCCAATCCAGATAAGGAAATGACAGCAGTGGGATAATTGCAGAGCCAGAAATAAAACTTCCGAGTCCCAACTAATGTCCTCAGTAGCAGCACAGGGCATTTTAATAACACAGGAGACAACTGAGGTCATGATGGGCAATTTGAGCATCCCAACTTCTGAACAGCTGAAAGCACAAGGAGGAAAGTGCAACTGAAAAAAAATCATCAACTCCAGGCTTGAAGTGTGCTTTTAACTCCTTCTGCCCACAGACATGCACAAAGACTTCATACCAACAATCCCTCAGCAAGAAAAGTCATCAAGAAGATGCTTAATTTATTATGGTACTCCAAGTAGTTGGAGTCCAATAGGATTTCTTTTTTTTTTTCTTTAATCAGAAAAAATACATGTTTCAGCTGGAAGAGGAACTCTATAGGATTAAAAGGAGCTTAAAACAACACCAAGACAACACACTTTTCCTCAGAAGAGATTAATGAGTCAGAATTATTTCTCAGGGATTTTATGCTCCAAAACAGGTTTGTTGGGAGTTAATTCCTGGAGGCCAGAATGAGAGACCATCGATGAGGGCACTGCTGGAGGTTTGCTGCCCATCACCCAGTTAGGAGCTGGAAGTGGATAAAGCTTGAGTCAGCCTTCACAAAATATGGCAACTGGCGATGCACCAGCGACTGAGAGTTCCTGACAATGCTGAAATTCAGGGGAGCAGTTTGGTTTGCTCAGGGAGGTGGGAGATGTAAGGCCATGGCTGACTGCCCCAGGGGTAGAAGGGCACAGGAGAACTCTGTGATCTTCATGGAAAACCTCCTCAAACTACAAGAACAACCCACCCCGATGAGTGGGAAGTGGAGCAGACGTGGCAGAAGGCTGACTTGGCTGGACATGGAATCCCTGACCGAGCTCCAACACAGAAAGAAAGTGAGCAGAAGGTGGAAGAGGGAACTGTCCAGGAGAACTAAAGGAGACTGGCCCAAATTGTAGAGAAAAAATGAGGAAAAACAAATCAAATCCCAGGTGGAGCTGAACATGGCAAGGGACACTGGGGCTGGTTAGAAAGGTTCACCCACAGCAGGGAATGACCAGGAAAATGTGAGTCACTCGTGAAAATGTCACTGAAAACTACTGACAAAGGGACAAGGGAGGGAAAATGTCACCAAAACTACTGACAAAGGGGACAAGGGAGGCCTGAGGCACTCAGTGAAGGTTTTTGCCTCGGTCCTCAATGACAAGGCTTCATCTCAGGCTGCCCAGCTCCAGGGTCCTGCTGTCTTTGTGTGGGGTAGGGAAGTCTGATACACAATAGAAGAAGCCTTTGTTAGGAACAACCTAATCAAGCTGTGAGTTTGATTACATCTGTGAACGTGCAAGGAGACACACTGACATCATCCTGAGGCTGCTCTTTGTGTCCTTGAAATGCTGGGGCAACTGGTGGGTCCTTCTGGTGACTAGAAAAGGCAACTGCCGTGTCCATCCTCCAGAGGGGCAAGAAGGAAACACACACAACCACATCCAACTTCTTGGTGACCCTCCCCTCAATCCCAAAGGATAGGGAGCACATCTCCCCCACTACAATCCGTTTAACCTCTCAATATCTTGATTAGCAGCTTGGACAACGAGAGCAGCAAGTTTCCAGGTGACACCAGAACTTGAGTGACTTAGCCAGATGGAGAAGGCTTCTGACAGAAAACTTCCAAGCATCCCAACAAAACACACACGGAGCTCTGCAAACTGAAACCCACAGTGCAGAGAGCAGCTCCAGGGAGCACAGCCTGGGAGCTGAACAGGAGCTGGCAGTGATGGGGACAAATGCCACCCTCACCCCAGGGTCTGTTTGCAGGAGCAGAGCCAGCAGGACCTGGAAAGAGATTCTAACTCCTCATCCTGCTCTTATGAGGCTGGGTGTGGAACAGAGCGTCCAGTTTGGGTTTCCCTGCTACAAAACACTGACAAACAGACAAAAATTCAGCAGAACGAGCCAGGACAATGAGGGAGATGCAGCACATAACTTCAGAGGAGAGCTGGGACAACTGGGTTTGTCCAGCATAGAGAGAGAAGCCCAATGCCTGGTTTCAACCCAACAAAGCCCTGAGCAACCTGATTTAAGTTCAAAGTCATGCCAACATTCAACAGGAGGACCTCCAAAGGTCCCTTCCAACTTATATTCCTCCACAATGTTAATGGTTTCTCCTTCACTTGTGCTTATCGGAGTGCATTCGCTGTGAGTATCATTTTAAATAATTTTTCTGACTTTGTGTGACACTTTCTAATGTAATACAAAATTCCATACATATTTGAGAAGTATCCAACTGCAGGTGAGCAATAGCATGGCCTAAAAGCCAGTCAGCTGGAGCCAATTAAAGCCTGATCAACCTCCCCTGACACCAGAAAACCTAATTGAACTTCTCCCCTCTGCGAGATGGAGATTTTTGCCTTCTCCACGGAAGCCCAGAATTGAGGGGTTCACTGCTCTGAGCCTCTGCAAAGCAAGATCATTATCAAAACGTAACGATCAAAACAGGAGATGTCTGCATTAATTAAAATAATGCTATTCCACCCTCCCAGAAAAGAAAGAAAAACACATTTCCCCTGCAAAGAGCCGACCTCAGATGTTTAGTCCCAGTCACCCATTTTTACCCTCCTGGCAAACAGAAAACGTGAGCAGGAGCAAGTGACACACAGGCAGATTTAGAATTAAACTTCAAAAGCAAGTGGTTCATTAGGGAAACCAAGACATGTCTGAATGATTGTTAGCTACAGTCTAATAAAACCTGAGCCTGGTTTTAAAGAGAAGAAAAAAATAAGGTTAAAAATGCATGTTGACTGAAATATGTAAGCTTACAGTGGAAATCAATTGGTATTTATAGCCACTGAATAATGCACTCATTACTATTCATTCTCATTACTGTGCATTTTGCAACTGTCACAAAAAATACAGTGACTGACTGGCAGCTTTTAAAATATTTTTATGCCTCAAGAACCAAAATAGCTGAAAGAGAGCTGGAATTTTGAATTCAAAAAGACTGGACAAACTGTCAAGAGTGCAACAATCTAACCTTCTCTTAATTGCTGGTTTTAAGTTCAAATCTCCCCAAAATTCTGTGTTAATTAGAATAATCATTTTGCTTTTCTTCCTTTTTTTGGGGGGGTGGAATCGTGTTTCACTTCTATGAGGCTTTGTTGTGTGAAAAATCTCTCTATATCAGGAAGAGTACGAGCAACATTTTCCCCTAATTAGTCCATAAAAATGCTAATTTCTCTAATGAATCAGATTGAAATATCACAGGAGAAGGTAATAGCACAAATACAGAGTTTGCTTATGGGGTAGGCTTTTGCTAATCACTACCACAGCACTGGGCAGCTCACAAAGCCAACACTTTAATGAGGTTAGAGAGGTAAAACATGCTCATCTGAATATTTTGGTATAAAAAAAGACACAGTTACTTGCCTGTGCAGTCACAGCACCCTTGAATTTGTGTCTGTATGTGAAGAAAACCAGAACCCCAGCATTTACATCCCAGCTTTTCCATCCCCACACACTCAGGTCCTCTGCCTGTTTACTCAAGCTGAAGATGGGGCCATAAATCTTTATCCTGCCCAATTTCATTGTTAACATAATCCATTTCTGAGACAGATAAAATAATACTGCCCTCTTTTTTCATGGACCAGTAGCTAATAATGTCACCAGTTTGAAGGATACAAGACTGAGATCATTGTCTGTCTGCCCCACAGCATCTTTCTCTCTAATTTTTTTCCTGCCCTTACACTTTGGCTCCTGCCTTCTGTGCTGGCACATACTGAGGCACTTGTATCCAAGCTGCAGATCTAGGAAGGAGTGGTCTCTCTCCAAGTCAAAAACCTAGGAGAATCAATGAGCTCTTAGAGGAAATCTCCTAGGGTTTGACCTTCAGGGTGGCCTTTTACTCTTTAAACCCCATGTAAAACAGCGATTCTGCCAGTCAATCCTTAGTAAAAGATTTAAAGAAAGGGACTGTTGCCTATTGGTGACACCAGAAATCTAAGCAGGAATTAAGCAGCTTGAAAAAGCCTTTAAATTCAACTCACCATTCTCCCTGAGCTCTCCATATATTCTTTATGGCCCTGTGTTCCCTCGGCCCTTTGATCATTTTATATTGAAGTAGTCTCTTGTTTAATACACAGCTAAGATGACTGCAGGATAACATCAAAACAGGAGGGAACAGAAAGAACATGAAAGAATATGAAGTCAATGGCTTTGCCAATCACAATCCACAAACAGGGCTGGTTAAAAGGCTCAGCATTACAGAGCTGCCTTTATGCTCTCACAAAGCTTCACGCAGCGTTAAGACCAACGACAAACTGAGACTAATGATTAAAACTACACTGGGCTGCCTTTCTTCTGCTTTAATTGTTGCTTGCTTTGCTCAGAGGTAACAGAACTGCAAATCCAGCACCTGTCTTTGTCCCACAAGTTTGCTGCACCAGCTGGTCACACCATCTTTCTCTTAGGAATCAGTTTCCAAGCCAGACTTTCCAATAAAATATGGTCCATCATCCTCATGCCATCACAGAACGGTTTTGTTTGGAAGAGACCTTAAAGATCATCTCATTCCAAGCCCCTGCCATGAGCAGACACATTCTACTAGACCAGGTTGCTCCAATCCCCATCCAAGCTGGTTTTGAACACCTTACAAAGTAGTTCCTCTAACAAGTTCCAAAGGTATTTTTTGACAGGAAGCGAGAAGAGTGTTCCTTGAAATCTCCCTCATGCTGCTCTGAGAACACCAACCCACTTGCACAAAAAGAAAAAAAAAAAAAAGAAGAAACAAACCCTTACACAAGAGTTTGTCTTCCTGATCCCCAACAACTTCCTGGTGCAGGATTTGCATAAAAACCCACAGCGTGTTTTGGACACCAGACAGACAGAAAAGTTGATGTCTTCAGTCTAGAACTCCTCTCACGCTTGGTTTTCCTGCCATATTCCTTGGCTGCCTACACTCATGTTAATCTGCTAAAATCACTTCACCCACTTGGAAGGCAAGGTTTCACTTGTACTCAGTTCTATTATTCATCAGACAGCTCCATGACTGACTGCTAATTATCCTTTCCCCCTGTGTGGCACCTGCAATCGCATTTTCGGCAGCAATTCCTTCCTGCTCCTATGGAGCCATGAGGTGGGAGCTGGGGCCCATTGAAGTCGGTGACAAAGGCCCTCGAGATTTCAGTTGTGTTGGGAATTCATGTTTTAATGGGAAGAGACCTGCTTTAAATGTTATTTAGTGTGTGATGTCAACAGCAAGAGATAACAAGTGACAGGAGGAGAAAGCGTATGGTGCTGGTGGGGCCAGGATGGGACACGGCTCTCGGGGGTTCTGCTCGCTGTCACATCCCTGTCACAGCACCAGACAGGATCGTGGCATGGTCCCTCACAACAGGGAACAGCCTCAGGTCTGCTCAAGCCCAGTGTGCAGTTCCCAGGAACTTTGGGGGTGATGGAGAAATCCCATTTCCACTTTTCAGATCCAGGGAGATAGAATCCCTGTTGCAAAAGGAGTTGGGGACAGCTGTGGCAATATAAATTCCCAATTTATTTCTATATAAACTCCTGAATTTCTTTAATAGAAGTAAGAGCTAAAAGGACAATAAATGAAGTAGCAAACCCCTTACTTTTTCTATTCACCATCCTGGACCTGCTGGCAAAGGAGGGAGTATTGGGAACATGAACATTTACCAAAATGCACACCTCTTATACAAGAAGTTGTAGTTTTCACTGGAAAATATTTTGTGTACATAAATGAGAAACAGAAGATGAAATCCTAGTGTGGATTAACACATTTTCTGAATCCCAACAGGCTTTGAGGTTAATTTTGCTGCTTTGTTTGGGGCTTTTTTCCCCTTCCAAATAAGCGCTCCTGATTTGTCCTTTCTCTCACAGGGAAGGGAAGGGAAGGGAAGGGAAGGGAAGGGAAGGGAAGGGAA